>JAJIRX010000180.1:0-84487 GCA_023853785.1 Psilocybe azurescens | reverse complement strand
CGTAGACTTCCATAGACCATAGATTAGATTATACACCGGACCCTCCTAGATTTTTTTCCTCTTCATTTCTCCGTATCTTCGCATCGTCCTTACCGTAGTTTGATTGCCTCGGCTATTTATGTATTGCTCCGCTTTTCTCTTCAGTCGTATACGATTTATTTCGATCGTTTTTTTTTTTTTTTGTTCCTATTTTTTTTTAAATGATTGAATTCAGCTCCACTCAATATTGATCAATGCACTTAGCTGGTATCGCTGTCGTCATTTCTACATCCTATGCCCGGATGTTGATCTTTATTATCTGACATTTCATGCTTACTGGTTCCGTCTCCTTGATTTCTACACCAAAACCCGAGTATATAAGACTAAGTGGTGTGTGTTGTTCATATGATCTCAGCTCTTTATATCTGTCTAACATTTGACATACGAGGTACCTACATGCACCTCTGTTATTGTTCTTCCCCGCTTTTCGCTGCTGTCGCTTTGGCTCTACGTGCGTTTGTCATTTCTACTTCTCTTTTTTATTCCGGCGATTTAGCTTACTGTCTTTGTATCATGTAGTACTTCTTACTGCGTCTGCAGTTGTTAATGTAATAAGCACCGTGCGATGGCACTTACGCTTTTTATCTACAGAAAGTGCCAGTGCACTCGCATATGGTTACTGCCATGCTATCGTCGGTCAACTCTTCCATGTTGGCTATTGATTTCGTATTGAGCGGTCAGACGCCGTTGAATTGCATCGTTCCATGTCTGCAGGAACCTGCCTTATACTCTCCATTTATACGTGTTTTTCATTGTACCTGTGGATATAGTTTGAAGCATGCGCCATCGGTTCGCGTGCTGTTCAGCTGTACCCATTGTGTATGCCTATCAAAAGATCTGCGCCATATAATGCCCAATTAGACATTTTTGCTTATTACCCATGTGCATGCTTGAAAGCTTTCTTGTCACTATTTCCCATCAGGTTATTTGCGTTTATTGGCTACTATGTATTAAACCAGAGTGTCATGAGACATGCACTTTGCATCCTCTACTTTCCGATAACATTGTAGACCATGATCATAGATGGTGCACATCTATGACACATATTACAAGATTTGGTATGTTGGTATCTTTGACGCTATTTTGCCATATCATGCCATATTCTAAACATTTTCATCGGTTGTGTATGTCCCTACCTACCGCGGTAACACGAACAGTCCAATGGCAGCGCGAAACATGTTTTATGTACGATTATTTTTCTGGGTTATATGTGCTGTACAACTCTCTGCAGGTCCCCCATGTCTCATATTTGCATGTTCCCGGTATCGACATGCAGTCGGACGTTCACCCAAATAAAGTCGGCGCTTTCAATGCAGATTACACTCTATCTGGCACCGCTATCGATCGTCGTACGTTCGATTATGATGTATTACAAGGTGGGGGGTGTCCGCATCGTATCTTCGGACATGCTAGGGCCGCATGTAATAAGACTGGATGGGTGCGCTACTTTTGATTCTACTGCCACCTATCGATTTGTCAGATATCTGCTCACAGACAATCTCTTACAGTCCACGTTTGATGATAACAGTGTGGTTCTTGCCAGGTTCACCCTTTATGAATGCTCTCAGTGGCTGAATGTTGCAGAGCTACTATCTATTGCAAAGATTCATGGCATATCTCGACTCACAACGAAGACCACTCGCAATCATATATTGGATGCCATCAGAGAACATACATGCTCTACGTGTATGCGCCATGTATGTGCATTCGAAGCTGCTGGTAACCACGGCAATGCAAAGGTCAGTCGATCCACGTCACAATGTCCATCCAATGACATTAAGAGGCCTATCCATTTTGTTTCTCCAGATTTACTGAAGGATCGTGTGGTCGTACATGATGCCTGCGTATCATTCAACGACAATTCTCAATACAGATTTGTTAAGTATCTGACGAACATTGAGCAACTGTCCAGTGTTCTCAATGAAAAAGTTACTGGCAGTCGTTGTTTTGTGTTGGGAAGGTTTTCTTTACTTGAAGCTACTATGTGGCTGTCTGTCTCAGATATTGTGTTGATATCCAAAACGCATGGAATACTACAGCAGACATCTAGAATGTCCAGATCGCAGTTAAATGAATCTATAGGCGATCATTCGTGCGGTGTCTGCACAGATCATGTTTGCGTCGAACGAACTGAAAGCAGACCTGTTGATGCCGACTCGTTAGAGCTCAAGCGCATATACAATAGACAGCAGAAGAGACTATCGAGAAGTAATGTTGATGACATTATCATGGAACCCACTGTCTGCGATGCTGTCAATAACCATACTCAATTAGATTGTGACACTCAGTTCAATGATATAACCATGTTGCCTTGTTTTTCCTCCTCCACCGCCAGATAAAGAGCTTGTCGAAAATATCATAAATGGATTTTGCTCGGATTCATCGCCTTCTGTCTTGGAAGAAGGCGGTTGTATGGTATGTGGTCTTCTTCGGCCATGTACAGATTTACTGAATCAATCAGAATTCAATCATCCTTTAGACGTTCTCGTGGTCAATGGTGCTACACGAGTAGAGAGAAAATACGCACACGAGCCGATCCAAGATATACCTGGCCCTGTGTTAGACAATACTTGTTCATCTATTTGCACGTCTTGTGCGAGTGCCATACATCGTGATCGCGTGCCGAAATATGCACTCGCTAATAGTCTTTGGTTGGGCAATGTTCCTCCGCAGCTACAAGGTATGTCATTTGCTGAGTGTATGATGGTATCGCGAATTCGGCATAACCGCTGTCTCGTCAGGGTGTCATCAGGCAGAGCTAAGATGACGGCTAATGTAATAATGTATTCCAATCCTACTGTCAAGGTATATCACAAGCTGCCTCCTTCGAGAACCGAGATGAACGAAGTACTGGCTTTCGTATTTACTGGACCGTCACAGCCGACTGAAGACGACTTCAATCGCTCTCCAATGCTCGTTCGTCGTAACAAGGTTGTGGAGGCACTGGAATGGCTCAAATTAAACCATTGCGATTACACTGATCTAGAAATATCGAAGGAAAATATAGAGTCATATCCTCTTGTAGGTGTCCCTGTTACTGTTGATTTTCAAAGAAAGGACGATGATTCTAATCGTATAGCTGCAACGATGAGTGTGCATGATGCTGAACAGGAAGAAGGGTCTTCAGAGGGACCGTGCCCTTTTACTGTTCACGGTTTAGTGGTGCTGACTACGGGAACATGACGATACAAGCACTAAAGGCCTGTGCTCTTCGACATATAGAAAACGAGGGCAGGTTTCTTGGAATAGGTCACGACAGTACTCCTCAATCAATGTACGATAATCCACAAGCCTACCCTCAGATGTTCCCGTGGCTCTTTCCCTATGGTTACGGCGGTATTGGACAGTTCTCGCTCAAAAGAAAATCACCGAAATAGATCACAAACGTCATCTTCTTCTGTATCACGATAAAAGATTCCAACGTGACCTGTACTTTCCCATTGTCGCGTTCAATCATGAACAATTAAAAGGTGGTATCACTGGGAGTTTTCTTGTTGCCAAACGACGTACCTTTAATGATATATCCAGAAGACTTATCACATTGGATAAGACAGTACTCAACGACATCACCACTCGACTAGCTAACGGTGATCATGTTAGACCTGCAAATGAGCAGGAATCAGCTTGCTTCAAGATATTGGATGATCTTGATCATATAGGAGGCTACGTCAAAGGTTCTATCACAGCAAAAAAGTACATGCTAAACAAGATATGGTCCTTACTGTCTTTCAGAGGTTGTCCTCTATGGTTTATAACTTTGTCTCCAGCGGATAATCGACATCCTATTTGTATATACTACGCACAGGAAGACACGACTTTCAAACCTGATATTTTATCTTCTTCTGAACGAAATAGGCTCGTGGCTCAGAATCCAGTGGCGGCCGCGCGTTTTTTCATCTGATCGTTCAGCTGTTTATTAAACACGTACTGGGTGTAGGCACTGGAAACACAGGGCTATACGGTAAGACTTCTGCGTATTACGGTACAGTTGAACAACAAGGAAGACTCACTCTACATCTGCATCTATTGTTATGGATTGAAGGTGCTTTCTCCCCACAAGAAATTAGAGATCGCATAATGAGTGGTGATTCTGCTTTTCAAAATGAAATCGTTGCGTATTTAGAAGGTGCCCATCGAGGAGAATTTATCACGGGCGATATGCAGTCTGTCAAGGATAAAATTCCTCAGTTTTCAGACCATACGGTTGGCGGGGTTCATGAGATACTCGGTGACCCGGATGTCCTCAAGGCGTCTGGAGATGGCGATTATTGCGACCCTACGTTGACGTTACCTGTTGCAGCACCTTCTTCCTGTATCGAGTCCGATAATACAACGGATCATTGCTATGCGTGCAGTGCCAACCACAGTTGGTGGCAACTATTTAAAAACACGGTAGATGACATAATCCTGAGATCGAATGTTCATAAGTGCACTACAGTTGATATCGATCAAAGCAAGCAGCCGAAGGCTACTGCTAATAAACAGGCGACTAAAGGACCAAAAGGCTGTCTCGATCAGAATGGGAACTGCAAGGCTCGCTTTCCTCGAACTCTATAAAAAACAAAGATTGATGAAGATGGTCATATCTTTTGAAGAAGTTGGAGCCCATGATCAACACCTTCTCCGCGCCGCTTTCATATCTTACCAGGTCCAATACTGACGTCTCCAGTCTTCTTTCTGGTACTTCTGTGAAAGCCATAGTTTCGTACATTTCCGACTATATCAGCAAACCAGCATTAAAGACATACCAGATTTTTGCATCAATGTATGATGTGTTTGGAGAGGGAGGGATAAACGATGCCAAAGATGACTTGAAAATGGAAAGCAACGACGCCAGCAGAAGAACAATGTTAAAAATAGTCAATTCATTGTCAACAAAGATGGAAATAGGATCACCCATGGCATCGATGTATTTATTAGGAAACCCTGACCACTATACGGATCACAAATTCGTGCCGTTCTGGTGGAAGAGCTATGTCAGCGATATACTGGGTCACTGGAGATCGACTGTAAATATTCACGAACAAGAGCAAGAGACTATGTCGGTAGAAGACCTTACGGGCGTCAATATATTGGAAGATCAAGTGGTGCTTAACAAACACGAGGGAAATTACACAGGAGCAAATAATGTCGACGACTATAAGCACAGACCTGCCGTGTTTGGTGATATGTCCTTGTTCGAGTGGATTCAGACGTATGAGCGTCGAAAACGTACTAAGAAAGAGTTAGAGAGACTGAATGCACAATCGAACTTGCAGGACGCGACATTTTGGCGGAAGATATAAACTACCCTGAAGAGGTTTGTCTCCTGGATGACACCAAGCTTGGCGGCGGTCGTGCCACGTAAGTTTTTTCCTTTTATGAATGAACACCCCTCTCTTCCACTCACCTTGTTAAGTGTGAAATGAACCGCATAGACGACACTGTTCCTAATTTCTTGGCGTCCACTTCCACGACCTGATAAAGGCAACAGAGAGTACTATTGTTGCACCATGTTGACCCTTTTCAAGCCCTGGAGATCTGGCGATGATTTGAAGACTACGGATCAAAATTGGGAAGACGCTTTCAACACATATCAATTCAGACATCGCCATAGTCAGTTGATTAAAAATTTTAACTTGAGATATGAATGCCTCGATGCACGCGATGATTATCGCGCCGAATTGAAAAGGAAAGAGAGCGAACAGCTGTGCCTGGTTCCCGAATACGTATAATGATATAGCCGATGATTCCATGGATGAAGACATTGATGACTTTGTAAATCCAGACGATAATGATGAATATATGGATTACGAGGAAGTTGGTAAAACGTACAGACATGAAGTTGATTGTAAACTTGCAGTAGACAATCTGTTGAAGTCATCTGGTTTGCTAAGTGATGCAGCGTCGCCTGCTAATAATGCATACGAGCGATTTGTTCCCTCGATCACTAAGACTCACACTGCGTGGGCCGCGTTAATAAAATCTGAGCGCCGAGACTTTTCAAAGAAAAATTGTCGGGGTATGTGCCTCCCAGCGACGAAGAGGGACGTAGCGGGTTTCTCTCGCTCCAGAGAAAATGAGGTTAGGGTGTTGTCTTCAGATTATCTTTTAAGATCCTATAGAGCAAACATTCAGGAACAGAATGATGCAGTCGACAGAATAGTGGTTCAATTTACCTTGAATGAGGAGCAAGAAAGAGCTTTCCGCATAATAGCAAATCACGCGAGTTCTTTGGCACCTGATCAGTTGCGAATGCATCTAGGTGGGATGGGCGGGACTGGTAAGAGTCAAGTCATCAAAGCAGTCGTTAAGATGTTCGAAATGCGTGGAGAATCTCACCGTTTCATCGTGCTGGCACCCACGGGCACTGCAGCTGCTCTATTAAACGGATCTACATATCATAGTGCACTCGGTATTCATTCTCAGCTCCGATAAAGGACAGGATTTCTCCAGGAACGAAGGCGCGATAATAAATGATGTCAGGTCCAGACTTCAAGGCGTCCGGTATATTTTTATCGACGAAATATCTATGTTGTCATCTAGAGATCTTTTTCGCCATCAGTCAACGACTATCGCAAGTCTTCAACAATGATACCGTATTTGGGGGTATGTCAATGATTCTCGCCGGTGATTTCGCACAGCTTCCGCCGGTCGGAAATCTTCCGTTTTATAGCCCCGGAATCAAAAATACTCAAGACGCTCGCATGCGACCTAGCGATCAAGAAGCTACCTTAGGAAAGATTTTCTGGCATCAATTTACAACAGTAGTCATTCTGAAGCAAAACATGAGACAGATAACACAGTCAGAAAACGACTCTAAACTCCGTGACCGCTTTGGAAAATATGCGTTACGCTTCGTGCACTCAGGCCGACATTGATTATTTGAACTCCAGAGTTGCGCCGAAGCTATCTAAAAACGGTATGTATGTGTTATCAGATGAAAGGTTCAGAAACGTATCTGTTATAACTGCTTGGAACAATCAAAAGGATAGGTTTAATGAGCAAGGGGCTGCGCGTTTTGCCAAAGATACAAATCAAACATTAAGTCATTTTTATTCCATTGATAATCTTGGGACGCAAGAAGGTAAAACACCGAGAAGAAACAGAGGGCTAGCCGGTAGATCTGGAGGTAAAAACCTTATAAGATGTCTACAAAGCTGCAGGAAGCCCTGTGGAAACGTTCACCTTGTTCAAGTGAGCAGGTCGCTTCAAAGCTTTCGTTATGCATCGGAATGCCCGTTATGATACGCAATAACGACGCAACCGAATTGTGTATTACGAAAGGTCAAGAGGCTAATGTAGTCGGTTGGGAATCATCTCTGGGACCGTTTGGGAAGCCTGTATTGGACACTCTGTTCGTGAAGTTGAACAACCCTCCGCAGACCGTTAGATTGCCTCACCTTCCGGATAACATTGTTCCGCTTACGCGCGACGCCTACTCGTGTGATGTGTACCCTTAAATCCGGTGCAAATATAAGTATACAGCGTCAACAAGTTTTAGCGCTCCCCAATTTCGCCATGACGGATTATGCTTCTCAAGGCAAAACGAGACTTTATAATGTTGTACATTTAGAACACTGTAAAGATCACGCATCGTATTATACGTGTCTATCCAGAAGTTCTAGCGCTGAAGGTACTATAATCATGAGTGAGGTCGACGCTAAAAAATAACCAAAGGAATAAATGGGTACTTGCGGCAAGAGTTCAGAGAACTCAATGTTTTGGATGAGGTGACACGATTGCGCTATATCGGTCTTTTACCGGATGGAATTCATCATACCTTGAGGAACCCCACAGTGAGGGCATTTATGCTATGGAATAAGTCCGCTGATAATGAAACTACCTGGCATCCTACACTGGCATACGCACCAGGGAAATAAAGGTCAAACCCGTTGAAAACGATGGGACATGGTCTAGTAGTAATGCTAGACCTTACCATCTTAAGTCCAAGTCCAGAAAAAGGCCGCAATCGACGCAATCCATTGGACAAGAAGACGATCGACTAACAAAAAATCAAATCCGGGACTTGTCGGTGAAGAACTGCGCATTGCACCTATTGGCACTGTATGGGATTCTGTGAACTATAGTTGCGGATATGACTCAATATTCACTATTGTATACAACGTATGGAAGGAGAACACTCATCTCTGGCGTGAGACGATTCAAAGACGTCACTGATACTCTCGATATGCTTAGCCAGGGATTTGAAAGTTTTAACAACGGTGAACTTACACTCGAGCAGGCCAGAGATCTAGTCAGGGAATGCATGAGAAACAGAAATCCTCAGGGCGTTTTCCCATGGGCGAGAGATCAACAGTCATATATAATATAGCATGCGCGCTGATGGGAACACGTACTAGTGGCACATCGCTGCTCGTATGCGAACATTGCGATTTCAGCCGTATCAACATGCACTTCGGTGAATTCGTAAGTCTGACGACAAACGGTACTTTTCGTGAATCTTCCGATAGACTGTCCTCGATAACAGAGGAGCTGGGTTGGCAAATGACTGAAAATAGCCGCCTGACCAATAAAAACTGTCCTGCATGTCTGCGAGCACAACATATCAGAAAATTGAGCCTATCGTTCCAGATAGAACGCTTGCCATATATTATGACAGTTGAATTGACTGCTCCCATATACCACGTAGACCTTCAGATGCGCTACAGTTCTGATTCATTCCATACCGATTATAGACTTGCCGGAGTTGTATACGGAGGCCAACAGCATTTCGCCAGTCGTTTCGTGGATAAATATGGAGATATCTGGTACCATGATGGAATCGCTACAGGTAGTTCGTGTGTTAAGGAGTACAACGTTAATGCCGTATCTAACTGCACCGATTGGCTACGATACGTTGAGCAAAGATGGCTGTACGAAACAAGCATTGTACGCGATCTATATCAGAGAATAAGTTATCGTATCGTGTGTTGCATGAAAATTTTTATCTCCAATCTGATAGAAACCTATGCTGCTTTGTTCACGTCATATTCCACTGGCTGTTTAGCTTTACTTCATGTGGTGCTGTATGAAGTTCTGCTCACTGATTGTTTCCATGCATCTACGATTGACATTTGGTGTAGGCCACCGCACTTCGTCGCAATCCGAGTCTGTAAGAAATTAAGATATTAATACATCCTTCCGAATTTATGCGAAAATGATAATAAAAACTGACCTCTATATATCCCGTAAGCTCGTGAAATGCAAAGGAGTATGTTGACTGTCATCGCGTGGACTTTTTTTCCTTCCGATGCTAATAGCCGCTGTGCACAATACTATAAACTAAACTATGATGTTGTTTCTCTTCTCATGCATTCTCTTCAGTGAAACGACGGTCTGGTTTTAATAGCACATATATTCATATTTTATACATTCACGTTCGATAGTGTTTTCAAAGAAATAGAAGAGATTATAGGCAAGCAAAATGAGATATATACATTAGTTTCGGATTCAGTTGTGAATTGGATATGAAGAAACTTACCCTCCGCTGGCGTACAGATTTCCCTCGATCTCCCAAAATTCACCGCCAATAACTAAAACATTACCCATCTCGTCTTGAGTCCACGGAACAGTCGGATCTGAGGGAGAACGTCAGATACTACCTATCGTCCGTTGAACGACGCACCGGAAGACATGTTCGCTACGAAGGCGTCGCCTTTAACATTGTAAAAACACCTCCTGTGACGCAGTATCCTTTGTGAAGGAACTGCAAACGTATGTGAGATGATTACAATGCGCTAAATAACCTCTCACCTCCTGCCCATTTGCAGACTTTCGGAAGGACACAACGCAGGAATCGTTTCAATGTATCTACTAACCTTTAGCACATACGACGATGAATTTAGGCGACATACGACTTACTTGTGGATATGAATAATACAATCGTAACCACGACGATTACAACGAAGGTGATGACGATTTTGTTCATATTCGATATAAAAAGTCAGCTTTTAAGCAGCGAGACGATGAGCAGAGTCGTCGAAAGAGCCGGCTCAGTCTCCTATTACGGTCGTCACGTTCGCTTGTCACTTCCAACGCAATAAGCGCCCGTCGGAGGTGTGACAGCCCACATGTATGCCCTAACTGCAAAAACAAAAACTGCAAAAACCTAGAGGGAAACCTAGAGGGAAACGACGGTTTCGACAAATTTCCCAACATACAACCGATTGATATACATAAGTAAATTTTAAAAAAAAATTAAAAACGGCTTCAGCAGTAGCAATCAACGTATTTTTGTTCAGTAATCACCTGTTCGAGCAGTTGCCGTTCTTCTTATATGGCAGAGGCCCCAACCGAGGAAGCTCCCAATATTACGGACGCTTTACGTGGCGCTGACGTTCGATGTTGCTAGTATTGTGGATGATACTAGCAACAGCTTGTCTTCAGGGATCTTTTTGACAATCAACCTTGGACTTTTTAATCAACGCGTTCAGCGCTGCCGACACCCTCACGGTCTCCGGCGGACATTCCGTCGACTTAGCCCATAATGAGACAATGACCTGTCTGTTATCATGACGCTCAGGGAATTTGTTTCCTAAACGAAAAGATAGGCTCCTACAACTTTGAAAAAATTCGACGAATTAAGCTTACCGAACCTTTCACGAATCCACCAAGCAATGTATTGTTCACGTTCATACCATTCTATCATCATGAGTAGACTCCTTCTCACTAAGAATTAGAGGTATAAATCCCGTACCTCAACGAGCTTCTTGCTACGGTGTATCCACTTTGCCGTTACCGAACCCCTTGCGTGTATCTACCATATGCGGGAATTCATCCTCGTTCAGACTTTTAATCCCATGCTTTTTGATGGCTGCAATTTTACTGGGATCTGCATTATCACCTAGAACATAATCCGTTTTACTGGATGTCTACATGCCTGCATTACCACCCGACTGCGAAAATAGAATATCAGCATTCTATCGTCAGGGAGGATAGCAGCACGATCACTAACGCGCCTAAGCGTTTTCCCGATCTATAGCCTCATCGCGGGAGAAGCTACTCAGCTCCCCAATAAAAACAAGGGACAGCCCGGCGAGCGCGTCAGGCGCACCGTCTGGGACATTTTCTAAGCATGAATCAGCCAGATATGCATGGGAATTGGGTGTCAAATACTAACGGTCTTGGTTTACTCTCTTGCTCTAACGATGAGAAGACGATGAGGTGGTCGTGTTGTCCAGAAATTCATAAAACTTACCTTCGTCACTTGAGACATTCAGGGTATCCTTCTTAGCTTTGATGGTAGATGGCTTTTTGACTGGCACCAGTGGCTCGTCATCACCGTCGTTAATCACAACTGCAGTGTACCTTTTTTTTTTTGTAAGCTAAGATGGTGTCAAAAGTGTAAGCAGTATAAGACAAGTAGACCACGTACCCATTAGGTGCCTTTTGACCACAAACTTTGCTTTATCTGAATGAGCAACGGTCAGTCCGACATCATCTCATGTTCGATTATATTACTTACCACCAGAGGTCACCGATTTACCGCCCTCGCGAAGTTAGTGTAGACGACTGAAACATGGAAATGAGTATAATGTCCTCCGGAAAAGATAGTACAAAACCGAGATGGTAGTCTTCGCTACAATATTCTGTTGTCTCTAACCAGGTCCAAAGAATATTCGTAGATTATTTTCAGCTTTCCCGCCTTTAGCAGGCTGAAGGACGATAGACGTTAGATCCTGTATCACATGAAGCTCTCCCGACGCGTTCATGGGATGAACCACACTGCTTCCACCTCCCTGCTGTCTTTCTGCATCTGAGCCTGCCTTTGCCATAGTTGTATCACTGCTGCTGATTACTTTTGTCCATTTCACTTTGCACTACATACTGTGGATTCTTCAAAACCGTCAGTGGTCAACCCATCGACATCACCACCCTCACCACCTCTGCATTCTGTGCATCCGCATCGGACTGATCTAAACATTCTACATCAACCGCGCACCCTCAGATGTCCCGCTGTGGGTACTCATGCACCTCGATTTTACACACCACGTTCGCGTTCTGTGTAGAGCGAAACCGTGAGAATATTATTGATTCACCCAGATATACAATAATCACGTTCCTTTTCGGATTTATCCGATATTGTTGCACGCCCTTCGCCTTAATTGAGCTGTCAAACAATTCTCACGCTTCCTCTTTCTTGATTCCGACCAACAACTGTGCGACTGATACGCGTTGCTCCTTACAGGTAAGTTCGTGAATAGCATACGTATTTAACCCGCACCGTATATAGAACCTCGATTTATTCAATTTATTAGCTTTGTTGCTGTAATACAGTGGAGAGAATCGAATCGCCAGTATATACTTGTCACAATAATAAACCGGCCTTTGAATCATCCTTTGTGATTGCTAGTGCATTGTATCATCAAAGCCTTTGAATATCATACAGTGGATCATCTCGTGTAACGCAACATGGAAAGAGTACGTCGAAAACAGTGTACCTTATAAAGCTGACATTAATACCCGCCGTTGCAGCGCCAACACATCGCTTCATGCATTTTCTAGATATAGAGGCGCAGGTTACTGAGGAGTCCGCTGATGAAAGTGACGAATACGAAGATATAGGTGACTACATTATTATTACCGAAACATTATAATCCCCTTCAAATAAATCATTGCTTTACGCAGATGGATTTCTTGATGATGCTATCAATGTAACAAGCGACAGGGATGTAACCCTGCCCACCTTTGAGGAAAATAGAGATGCGAGGCACACACAAATGGAGCAGGTCGTGCGCCGAATACAGGAGAGAATAGAAAGGACCACGACATCGTCCTAAATTGAGCCGATTCACGCACGCTGAAGCAGACGGCGTTCCTTTCTCTCATCTCAGCAGCGATTACCCTACATGGCAAGTTGAATGTATAGTAAGTATGTAAGTTGCCTCTCACGATTTCTCTGATTTTTCTTCAGAAAGGCAAAGAAGAAATTATGGTAATGTCATTGCTGCTTAAGGCATGCGACCACCACCAATTGCGTTCGGCTTTCACTCGAGGCTCGGTACGCGGACATGTTTACCTGGAATGTACAATGAATCAGGAACTCGTTCGGCTGTTGATGAACACGCCAGGTGTGATTCGACGCCGAAGTGGCATTCGACGCAAAGCTATTGAGAAAGAAGAAGCGATACAGATGCTTATTATGCAGGATGTAAACGCAGACGTCGTGGATGGACAGTGGATCAGAATCACAAAAGGTTTGTACAAAGGCGACGTGGGACATGTCATCTCTACGACCTCATGGGGGCATCCATATTGCTCGTGGCCGGCGTTTTGGCCTATCGAGCGCGTGCTTTCCGATCTCTGAAGCGAAAGGCATCGCCTTCCATTCCTGAGCCCAGACTATTTGATGCCACGGCATTTCGATCTGCTTTTCCTGACACAGCAGTCGATCTCGATGAGTCAAGCACGTATAGAATCGGCCGATTAACAATCGAATGGGGGCTTGCACGATTGGACTTCGACTTCCATTCTTTCAGTACGGGTGTGGACGAAATTGCACACAACTCTTTCGAGCAGTTTATTCAATCTCAACATCCATTTATCCTTGATAGTATGCCCATTCCGCGTCCCAAGGAATGGATTTTTCGGAATTCGAGCGCGTGGTGATTCTGTCAACCGGCTAAAAGGGAACTGTATCTTGTATCAGCAGTCGATTTGTAGATGTGTCACTGGATCCACCCGAAGACGACCCTGTATATGGGCCACTCGTAAGCATTGAAGATCAGTCGAGCGATCAGATGTAGCTCATACGCACTACGTGGAACGATGTGCATAAAATATTCAATGTCGGAGATCATGTTCAAATCAACAGCGGACCGAATGCTAAACGTACTGGATGGATAACGGAGATACAAGGAAACATGGCGACGTTGATCGAAAAAGTGGCAGAGACAACAACAACCCTTACTCGAACTCAAACGCTGAGACACAGGTTGGTCAGGTCTTCCTTCATCACAGTCATGAATATTGATGGAGAAAAACAGCTCAAGTTCATTGATGTCCATGTAAACTTTGTGTCTTTGTGCCTCACGGATTTTCTTCACACCATCAACCACTTACCAGAAACACGCATAGCGTCTTCATGAAAGATCATCCTTGGTGCGGCGTGGTAGTTGTTGTGACTAAGTGTCATCATATATTCAAAGGCGCCGTCGGAATTATAAAAGAAGTTTCAATGACATCCTCCAACAATATAGGGCTATTCATTGAATTAAATCGCTATGATCCTGTTGTCCCCTTCAAGAGGGTCACCTTTGACGTCACGGATGTCGTTTGCTACCAGTGTGTTTCTTTTTAAAAAAATAAAACAAGATTCTTCTTATATCTTTCTATCAAAGACTCTGACTGATATACTAAATACAGTACACTTAAGCCCCTGGATGTAAATTTTAATGTTAAACACGCAAAGTCCATGGAAATAGCCGCCTCCCAGTCAAATCATGACATGCAATACAACCGAAGTGTTACTCCGTTGCCCGATGAGGCCTTCGGTAGTATGACCCCGGCGTGGGATCCACTGCATGTATTTGAGTCTCCAGACCATGCAGATCAATCCGGTTTGGAATTTTTGCCAGGTCCTCATCAAGTTTCCCGTCGACTATTACTTGCGGACACCCAATAGAATACGACCATATACTTTTGAAGAACAGCCTTGTTGGCGCTCAATTAATTGTCAAAGCGGATGGCGGTTCCTTTTGCAATGAAGAAATTTTTGTGGAGGTATACCGTGAAGATCAAGGCATACTGTCGCTTCGACAGTTCACGACAAGATCCAAGCAAATGCACACAATCGACGCACGTTTAATATCACCTACCCACCCAAGCGTAAAACATGACATTGGACTCCTCGTTATTATTGAAGGTACACATTGCGGCAAATTCTGCGCGACGCTGTACACCATCGAAATAACAATTTAATTGTCACGGTCGTCGCTAGAAACGAGGAATCACCGGACACTATCGTTGGGGATGAGATCGAACTTAACCAATCAGACATTTGCATCGCGTACGAAACCAAAAAACAGAAGAATATGAATAGGTCCCTTATGAAAAAGCTCGTGATATATATGTCAGTACCCATTTGCCCAGCTAGATACTTTCTGTATATAATTTTCGTGCTTCATCGACAAGCGGTGTCTTTTTGCTTTCTACAAGGAGGGAAATTCTTTATTAATTTTCTTTTTGATGAGCGCTTCACATCGAGTACTAGAGCTCTACTAGTTGCATACTCAATTTCATACACAATTTTGTAATAGAGCAAGAACAAACAGTAAATGACACAATTTTATATTAGAACAGACATACACCGCTAAGATGGTTTACGTTGAAAGCCGATACGAAATATATACGGATTGCAGACAAAATCAAATGCTAAGCACTTCTGTTAATACCCTCAGAATACATATTGGCCTTTGGCGTCATCCCCTCTGTTCCTTGAACCTTCAAATTATCCCTAGATATGACTATTGTTTGTAATCCAAAAGAAGAACCGATGTCCTGTGCGACGTTGGCCGATGGTATGGATATCCTTTGAGACAAAAACCGATAGCCACGGAAATATTAGTCGCAACTACCAAGAATGCTGTCTAAATTTTATGGATGAAATAAAAGGAGGTAAGTCATCTACTCGGAACTAAGGGAAATGATGCACTTACTGCCGAATTGACAACATAAACGAGGGTCGTGGAAGCTGCTGTATCACGTGCTAAGAGGGCAGCCAGGCATACGGCACTGCTGATGAGGACGATGATGTTGCTGCAGAAACCCAAAACGGCGAGTCATAGGCGATGACCCATGGTGTGCAAAGGACGCCCGGGACGTGCACAAGCAATCTCCAATTGTGGTAGAGGATACCAGCGTCAACTAATAATTCCGCTGAATGCTTTAATGAGAATCTTTATGTCGAGCAATTTTAAGTAAAATACACACTTATGAACGCCGCATATCATCAAAGTATGTGGAGGTGAGAAAATACGCAGTCTGTCATCTTGGTATTCCACCCTAACACGACACAGAACAGCGGCGAGCACCCCGTATAACGTGCCAACAACCAGTACCATACACGTAAAATTGAAGCTGCGAGAACGAGCGTTTTGGAATCCTTGTGAACTCGTGCAGGACCCATGATAAAACTGGCGCGTGAAGACCTATAAGTCACGATGAGTACACAACATCCAACACAAGTGGATACAAATAAGCTAGCGGCGTCTCACCAAACGACAAAGAAAACCTATCGCTAGTTCGATATGATAAGAATGAGGCTTTCCAGCCTTTGAGACAATAACTAGAGCGTTCAAATGAACAAATTACAAAAAGAAAACTTTGAAGGGAAATGCCACATACGGAGGTATATCAACCGACCAACAATTGCACCATTTCCTGTCGCAGTAACTGCAGCAAATATATCATCGAGCCATATAAAATAGCAGAGGTAACGATAAACGAGGCGAACGAATGTTGTAGCGATGGCCGGTAAAGTGAACGGCAATTATGCCTTTGAGGACAGCTGCCGGAGATGATCAGCGAGAACTCAAGGAAGCACACGATACAAACGACGTACAGGTACTGATGCTCATAATGAGCGGTTTAGGCTAAAGAAAGGAGTGAATGTTGTATATAGTAATGAGAGAAGGTGAGAAAGCCCCACTTCGGAAAGTTTTCATCATGACAAGCTGTCCGAGTACGGTGATAGCAAATATCTTGATGTTGCTCGTAGACACCACGAGCAACAACGCAATGTCAGGTCATCGATTTCATCGAACTCGAACGAAAGCAGCTCTAGGCTACGCACCTCAAAAATAAAAAGAAAGAGAGTCGGTCCACGTATATCGTATGCCACACAATGCAAATTGCAAGCGGTAAATTCAGTCAAACATTACTGGATACTGGTAGCAATTCTACTGTTCCTTGTGTCTATGCAGTGAGTTCAATACGTTTGCGATAGATTAAGAGAACATGTACCTTACTTATTAGCTAAATTTGATCATCGCAGGACTACGTCGAGAAGATTGGCAGCACGAAGCGACCAAAGAGAAGAGAAATTTGGGGCACACGTAACGACGAGAGGTGTCGGCACTTTGCCTTCCACTGTGCGCAGCTCACGTCGTAATGGCACAAACAACCAAGGTATGCTACGTCGTACTCTGTCATACGCAGCTGATCGATGTTAGCAGAACAGTAGAAATTACTGACAATGTATATGCAGCCAGATGTACCTTCGGCCATTCCGTCGAGCTGCTATCTAAAACCTGCTCGACGTTCATAATAGGACAAAAGCTCAGATCGTTCAGACGCATCAACTGTCCATACGAACACAAAGCTCGAGGAATCTGATGAAGTGGGGTGAGACCTCAACGTTTGCGCTGGACAGTTCCTGACAATTGATTGGACTGGAAAACGATATCTCGCCCGCACGGACGATCCTCCTCCAGATTGCGACATTCTACAAGTGAGTTTTGAATCGAAGGCCATTCTTAGATATCTGAAAACACGTAACTTGCAGGTGCTTGTCACCCCTGTAATACTGAAACTTCGCCGTGCAATACACATCGACCGTTTTTCTTCTTTGTTGCTCGAAAGGCTGCAACGTGAGGAAATGTGTTGAGTGAAGCCATATATCGTATGAAATAAAACAATCACTCACTGCATGTCATTCAGACAGCAACAATAAGAGCATTATGCTGAAGACATGCGCCACATTGTGTTACGCAGAGTCTCTATTGATTGCAACATCAGTATCCTTGTAGTCTATACATAGACTATCCACAACTCTGCCTCAAGAAAGTGAAGATGTCATGTTGCGGGTGAAAAAAAAAGAAAAGAAGAAAAAGAGGAACATGCACCTTCAAACGCTTTGTCTGAATTGAACTGACGACCGAGTTCCTCTCAAACAATCTTAAACTGACACAGACAACACAATCTGTACCAATCATACGCTTCATCCTTGCACCATATTGTTCAAATCATACAGTCCATGCTTCGTGAAGGTGTCGATTTAGAAATAGATGCTGCGAAGCGTTCGCATTACTATGCCGTATATCTTCTGGTTAGTCGTCTATGTACGTTTCAAATACAGAAGGTAGACTCACCTGTTGCTGATACAGACTTATTTGTTGACACGTTGAACATGCAACAGCAATACAGCTCGTGTTTGATAGAAAGCGAATCCGCCAAACAGATCGAGGGAGAACAGCATCGAGTTCTGATGGAAGTTGAACCCTATTGACAACAAAAGACCAGTTACCTTACTAGAAGTTGACGATTGTCGGTAAACTTTGCTCTATATAACTGTTGATGTAAACAGCTTACCAGTTAACGGTCGCAGGCGACAAGGACAGATTCGCAAGACGTTGAAGGTTTGCGAAGTCAGGTGCTAGTAAGACGAATGCCGTCGCCGCTGTACTGATTGTACAACAACGAATTTGTGATATGACGACAACGTTCCGTCCGTCTGACGACATTAAAATCATACAGAGGCTGAATATAAGTATCTAGGAGTTCTTGACTTCTGCGAGGGCCAGTTTCGATTCGAGGGAGTCGAAGCAGGACAACAGATCACATGCCGACTTAGGCCGAATCCGGGTTGTAAAATTCAGTCAAGGTCAGTTTCTTTCTGAAGTTCTGACAATGAATCTCACTTCCCATTAAAGCTTCAAAAGACGCTGGAACGACTATCCACGAAGGGGACAACATACTCTCTGAAAATACAGCTTACATGGATCAGGTTACGAGTTGTACTCGCAGCAGGTACGAAGACCTTGAACAACAAAGTGTTCACTAACAAGAGCTTTTACCCTCGCCTCAGACGACGACCACCATATTAATTCGGTACTACGAGCGCAACAGAGTAATACTGACGGTCTATTGATCGTAGATCTATAGGCTGAAAATATACTCATATACTTCATTCTGGTGGGAGGTTGACCGGGTCGATAAAGGAATGGCCCTTCATAGACGCCTGAAAACAAGACCTCGACACTCAAGTAAATTAGCAAGGTGAGTATTTCATTAAATGATACGCGAAGCTAATGCCAGAATTCGCCGCTTTACCTTACACAGATCACGGGTCGATGCTCATTGACACTTTCGCAAACCCAGCCCACTTCTACACGTCAACCAACATAGCCTTGATCTCCTCCTCCATCACTGGATCCACAACACTCGTGAACGGGCAACAAACTATCACTCAACAGCCCCACCTCATAAAAGCACGAATAGGCTTTAAACCTAACTAACGGTGTGCATATATAATGATTTTGTTTATGCATGGCACGATTAACTCACATCTTAGTAGCAGCAAAACTCGAGACAATGTGACCTCTGATCCACATGGGCTAATACGCGGCTCTTCAACAGAATGCGCGATCCCAAGATCGATTGTTGGTTGGCGTCCGAGGCACTTCATGTGTTCCTGGTTGTCCATTATCGGAAAGCAAGGTTGAATCCCAAGTTCCTAACCGGGCGTTGATTTTGCGATCTCTCCAGCGACGGAAGAAAGGTATGTCACGCCATTCTCGATAGAAATATTCTTACCAGCTTGCTGAACAGACTATATGTACCTCGACAACATGTTCAAAGACCGATATGTACAAAACTCATCTGAACACACCAATGATTGCTCAAGAAGACGACGAGCAGGGCGGAAAGAAATAGTGAAGAAATGAGACAAATATGAAGCCTTCTGTTTGAACCTGTTAAAGATGATGAGGTATGTTGTATTTTCTGTCTTTTCGTTAACCGAGATTTTATTGACTTGTGAACATGAACCCTCTTGAGGTGTGGTGTTCGTAACTGCTGCTCCTTTAAGATCTAATTCTTGGCATTCTCAAAACTCATGCATGTTATTCTGTATTTTTATATTTTTATGTTTAATGCGATAATCAACATATTTGTGAAAATGTACCAAAACTACAAAATCTGGCCCTGACATAATAAAACGGCCCCTTTTTCACTAGTTTTTTTGATAATGTGGTAGTTAATTGTTCAATATATGTAATTATAAATTTTCGATGCGAAAATTGTTATTTAAGAACAAGTAATAATATTAAGAATAAATAATAAATAATCAAAGATGGTTCAAATCAGTCCCACAAAAAGGAAAAAAGGCTCGTTCACGCCGTTGCAAAGCAACGGCCATCAAGCCAAGTGAGAATGTGGTGGGTGGTGGAATGTTGAAAGGAGTTCACTTCACCAGGAATGGCGTAAGTAAACAAAAGCACAAATGGAGATGTCATGTGATTTACTTTATTTATTTGCTTTCAAGGGCAACAGCATGTGTATTCCTGTGCGTATCGGCCCTATTATCCGTATCCAGCCCGTGTAATACCATACCCACGATCTGTGCATGTTTACCAATCAAAAGAGTTCAAAAATAGCCAAATCGGGCCAGAAATGACTGAGATATGGCCTATTTTAATACATTGCACAAAATTGGCTGTAACTTACTCAGTTTTGGTTCAAAAATTACGCTTTTTGGGCTCGTTTTGAAGGGGACAAACAGAATTTTTTATCCGTAATTGTATCCGCGCTATGTCCGGCTATCAACCCGTACAGAATACCCGAAACTGTGCTGTTGTCTAGGTTCAAATTGAATTTGCCTTTTTGCATATCTTTTCTTACCATGCAGCTACTATTTTCCTGCAATCACCAGGCCCTGTGCCCCTGTCTTATTCCATTATCTTTTAAATATCATGTTGTAGATGTAGTCTATTAAATTAGCTATGTACTTATCTAAGGAATGGCACGCATTTTTGAGCCTGTGTGAGTTATGGGTAATGGTACACACGGGTACAGGTACGGGTAACGATTTTAGTACGCACGAGATTTCAAATGAGCTCTAGAACGTCCCAAACGGTTGAGAATTGAGTGAGATAGAAAGGAAGCCGTGAAATTCACTATTTCTGATCTATCTCCCCATTTTTCAACCGTTCAGGTTGTTTTTGGGCTCATTTTGACTAGGGATGCACACCGTACCGTATACGGTATACAGCCGTAAAACAACGGTTGGGTTATGGGATATGGGCTACCCGTATACTGTAGCTGTACTTGAAATTTTTTACCTCAATGGGACAGTACGGGTACCAATATGGCCAAAAATGGTGTATACGGTAGGGATGCAGACATATAATTAATTAGTACATAAAATCGGCACAATTAGTAGATTAAAGTGCAAAATATCTACCACCTTAACTTTGGGACAAGAAAATAGAGATTTACTATGTGTATACTTCGTTAATGTGTAGACTTGTTGAAGACTTAGTTATCAGTCCCGTTCAAATCGACTTCAGTGCCTGTGATGTATATAGGATAAAAATAGATTACAATGACGGCTATATACAGCCGTATATGGCCATCTTCATACAGTGCTTTATGGGTATTCTCCGTACCGTCAGCCGTACCGTAAAAATATAATTTTGGGGCCAACGGGACGGGTTTGGTGACTGTATGTATGGCACCTGTAAAGCCGTCAATATGGTGACGGTGTGCATCCCTAGTTTTGACAGGTAAACCTGCCGGATTGCGGGTAGGGCTCGCCAAGGGTATGGGTACAGGTATAGTGCGAGATTCCCGCAGGTTACCTGTGCCATTCCCTATACTTATCTAAGATTTAATAATGCTATGCTCAGAAATTTCAAGAATGCTTTGTGGTAATTTAGAATTTTTAGAAGACTCATAGAGAGCTTCAGAGAAATTTGAAATCTTGCAAAGACTGCTGAAAGCTTTGAGGAATCAGACTATTTCCAAAGACCACAAAGATGTCCCAAAGCAGCCTAGAGTGATAAATGTGCTTTATAAAGGTTGTAATTACCTAAGACATTCTCAGGGCAAATCCCTTTTCCTGATGAAGCACCCACAAGCCGTGGACGCGAGCTGTGAATATGAATCAGACAGCGACAGCACCACCACGGATCCTGACATGCCTGGGTTAATGGCAGCATCTGACTCTGAGGACGAAGATGACAAGGACTTACCTCGACGAGTCACCGAATTCAACAACAACGAAAGCGACGATGAGGATATGCCAAACCTCCAGTCAGTTTCGGATTCGGACTCAGATGACGACGAACGCAACAACGCATCCTTCGATGATTTCTCGGATGAGGAATCAAGTGTCGAGACCGATTCGGACTTCGGACGATATGATGATCTTTGAAGATGCCGGCGAGGGAGGACTATGAGTGGGAAAACTACATTAGTGACAACGATGCAGCATACAAAACCACCTACACGGTGGAGGAACTCACCACCCCTTCTGCCAAGGCACACATCGACCTCTATGACTCGGGCGCCACACGCCATATGTCGGGGCAAAGGACAGATTTATAAATC
The DNA here is from genome assembly GCA_023853785.1 of Psilocybe azurescens. Classification (NCBI taxonomy): domain Eukaryota; kingdom Fungi; phylum Basidiomycota; class Agaricomycetes; order Agaricales; family Agrocybaceae; genus Psilocybe; species Psilocybe azurescens. The sequence continues at coordinate 62,137 of JAJIRX010000180.1, read as the reverse complement.
TGATCCCTATCGAACCTAAACCCATCGCTGCCGCAGACAACAGATCGTTCAGTGCTACGGCAAAGGGGACATACTAATCCACGTACCTAACGGTTCCTCTGGAGTCTCCCAAGTCCTCTTGAAGGATGTTCTTTATGCCCCATCGATGAGCCGTCACCCTAGTGTCAATCAGTCATATTGTGGAAAGCGCACGTCGGTCCTATTCGCTAAAACCTCCTGTCGAATATACGACAAGGACCAAATATGTATCGGAAACATACCTGTACGAGGCGGACTCTATCGAGTATACGCCAGATTGCCACATAGTGAATTTGCTGGTAAATCAAAGGTCCTAGTCAGCATCGACGAACTGCATTGCCGTCTCGGACACGTCTCACATGCGAGAGCAAAATACCTTGTCGATAACGAACTGGTAGTCGGTGTCGAGCTCGATCCCATGAGTAAACCGTCCGTTTGCGAAAGTTGCGAGTGGTCGAAGGGACAACATAAAGCGATCCGAAAGGAAAGGCCAACCAACGAGCAGATGCTGTTGGTGACGAAATCCACTCGGACCTATGGGGACCAGCGCCAGTTGAATCTATAAACAAGAAAAAGTACTACGTCAGTTTCACAGATGATCACAGTCGATACATGAACCTGTACTTCCTGCACGCCAAAGACGAAACCTTCAAGCCTACCCTCGGTATGAGGCATGGCTATTCACTCAGTTCGGCATTCGCATCAAGATGTTGCATTTGGATCGAGGGGAGAATTCCTAAGTAACGAGTTCTCAGCGCATCTCAAGAAACAGGGAACGACTCGAGCACTTACCGTACACGACACTCCAGAATACAATGGCGTCGCAGAACGCCTCAATCGAACGCTTTTAGCCAAAGTCCGAGCAATGTTGCATGATAGCAAGTTGCCAAACTTCCTATGGGCTGAAGCAGTATGTCACGCAGTATATCTAAAGAATAGAACCTGGACACGTACCCTGGAGAATACTACACCCTACGAGGTGTTCACGTCAAAGAAGCCCGACCTCACTTTACTGCCAATCTGGGGTTGCAAGGTTCGCGTCCACGACACCCGCAATAATAAACTGGGGGCTAGGTCAAAAATCGGGTACTGGATGGGCTTCGATGAAGAGTCGAATGCTCACCGCGTATATTGGCCAGAAAACGCTCAGTCACTGGTCGAACTAAGCGTTAAGTTCAACTTCGATGAAGAAGTACTCGTCGACGCACCTATAGTCCCCTGATTCAGCAGAAGAAACCGATCCCAATCCCACCACCACAACTGTCCCCAAGGACGAAGCCCCTAAAAGGCGACCGTCGAAGACGTCAACGAGGATGAAGACGACGAAAATGAAGTAGAAGAACCTACCGACCATGTCTCAGTCGATGAATTCCAACCTCGACGCAGTTCCCGTATCCGTATTGAATCCGATTATGTTCGTTGTCTTCGTGAAGGCGTTGGACTCACGAGTGCACGCCCGTCAGCGTCACTGTTACCAAAGGGTGTACAGGAAGGGAAAGAGAGGGAGCAGTGGCGGATGAGGAGGATGAGTGGGAGATGGTGGAGGTGGCAGAGTATGCGATGGCAGCCGTTATGGCTGGGGCGGAGGGTTTAACCCCAATGTTCAAAGAAGCAAGGTCCCGTGCCGATTGGCCAAAAATGGGACAAAAGCCATCAAAAGGGAGTTAGAGTCACTAAAACATAACAACACGTACGACATTGTCGATCGCCCGCCCAAAGGCACCAACGTTATTAAATGCCGATGGGTTCTCCGGATCAAAAAAGAATTCAGCGGGAGAAATTGACAAATACAAGGGCGCTGACTACGTAGCTAAGGGTTTCACTCAAATCTACGGAATTGACTACCTTGAAACGTACTCACCTGTTGCCAAAATCACCAGCTTCCGAATCCTCCTCGCACTCGCAGCGCTGTAACGATTGGCCTTGCGACAGCTTCGATTTCGACACAGCCTACCTCAATAGCACTTTGGGGGAGCATGAAGAGACTTACCTAGAACAGCCTGCCCACTACAGCGACAGAAAACAGTCGCACTCACGTCTGGAAGCTCAAGAAGACCTTGTATGGTCTCAAACAGGGAGCTAAAAATTGGTATGACGCTCTTCACAAAGCGCTTATTGATTTCGGGTTTGTTCGTACAGAAGCAGATCATGGTGTCTTCGTAAAGAAGACAGGGAAAGATTCCCTCTTTCTAGCAGTTCACGTCGACGATTGCCTTATCACAGGCACTTCCCCCCTCCCTCATCGCTTCCTCATCAGCAAATCCTGATTTTTGTGCTAAAAATAGCACAAAACGATGCTACCTATATAGTACTACATAGCATGCCCTAGTATCATAGCAAGGTACCCCTCTACATAGTGCTATGTAGTGCTAGCTAGCATCCCAAGGTTTGCTGATGCTTCAAGTCCGACATGCACAAGAAATATAAGCTAACGGATTTAGGTCCCGTCGAATGGCTTTTAGGGATCAAGATAACACGAAACCAAAAAGAATGTACCATCTCCCTATCCCAACACGCATATATTAACAGCATTATCACTCGCTTCAATTTCAACGACCTCAAACCATCCGCCGTCCCCATGAATCCCAACGCCACCCTCAGCGAGTCCCAATCACCAACACGCTGTCGCTGATATCGAAAAGATGAAGCACGTACCCTATCGAGAAGCCGTAGGCTTTCTCAACTATGCAGCCACTGGCACCTGCTCCGACATTGCGTTCACCGTCTCCACTTGTGCACGATTTTGCAACAACCCAGGATGGGAACACTGGGAAGCGGTCAAGACCATTTTTAGGTACCTCAAAGGAACCCAGCAACTTGAGCTCGTTTACGGTGGTGTCAACCGTGGCCTAGAAGGCTACGTCGACGCGGACGGCGCTTCTCAGGACCACAGACGAGCCATCTCTGGCTATGTATTCCTCATTGACGGCTGACGCCCGTATCCTGGTCTTCTAAAAAGCAAGAGTTGGTAACACTGTCGACGACCGAAGCCGAGTACGTCGCACAGACTCACGCCGCCAAAGAAGCCATCTGGCTTTGTCAACTTCTAGGGGAGCTATTCACACCACTCTCTCAACCCACAACGCTTTTCTCGGACAGTCAATCCGCCATCGCCATCGCCAGTGACGGGCATTATCACGCCCGCACCAAACATATCGATATTCGATACCATTTCATACGTTTTATTGTCGACCGAAGGAGCTGATCAAACTGATTTACTGCGCGAACGGACTCCATGACGGCCGACACCCTTACCAAACCACTTCCCAGCATTAAAGCGAAACACTTCGCCGCTTCGCACTTGGACTACAGCGCAGCTTGAAGGGGAGTGTTGAATTATCAAGGTGCGCTTGGCGTACCGTCTTATCTGGATAGCTAGACTACCAAGTGATATGTATAGCGTGGTGCGCGACGTATAGGTCGTGCGCCATATAGACTTTTATTCTTTCATCATTTTTATGTGCTCTTTCGTATCATGTAGCATACGAGTTCATTGACTCCGCACTCTTGTATATCAAGAGTGCTTCGTTTACTTTCCTCCCTCAGTTGAACCTATTGGTCCTCTGAGTCTTACACATACCCGTTTCTTATAGGTACTATACAATCAATCAGTTGAACCTATTGGTCCTCTGAGTCTTACACATACCCGTTTCTTATACTGTTCTAGCATAGCCACACAATTCTCTTTCTTGCATATCGCTCCCTGGTCATTGCGTCGTGCCCCCTGTATACACTGACAGCTATGAACCAGCTACTACGCTGTGACCAGAAATCCTGTACTCTGCCAACATAAATACATTCGTGTCGGCCGCAGCTTTGTGTGCGCATCACTCAAATAGCCTGCATACAGCTCTTTTCGTTCCCCATCTGTCAAGGTTGTTTTTCTTCCACGATACATAACACATACGGAAAACAACACCACAGTGCCCGGTTCTCACAGTGTGATCATTCAAAACGCATCGACATCCAACAAAATAACTTGTCACTCCCACAGCCAATCGTCGTCTGACAGACACAGTCCACTCCCAACACCGAACGATTTTTATCCAAGTACAATGAATGGCCAAGCAAAGTACAGTACCCACCGTGCATAGACGCCAGGCTGCTAAACATAGAACGCACAGCCTTATCGACCGTCGCTTTTATTAACGGTGAGCGCTAAATGACGATACCTTATCAGTTGAACCTGATAATAGGGCGAGGTTATTAATAGCATACCAGTACTAGCCTTAAGGCCACTGACCTCAATGGCTCGCAGCATTGATACTGTCGCTCCTGCAATAAATAGCACCCACTGGCGGGCCCTCTTGTTGAACCTTTTGACAAATGATTGGTGCCATCAAGTGTCAGTAGCTGGAGACCACTGACAATGGGATATATATGTAACTTCCAATAATCAATCATTACCAAGGCTTGAAAGGGCGCATGTGCTGATCCGTCGATCCCGGTGTACCTACATATTTAAAGGGTCCTGAAGTCGCCGAAATCCCCAGACCTGCAAGGGAGAAGACCGCAGGTAGGTAGGCTGTCAATTCCTGATTCAATTTGGTCCGCATGCCAGCGTATCCATCCATGTCTTAAACGATGAGATGGAGATTGGCGGAGACAAATTACATGGCTTCATCGAGGTCACTTTTTGATCTCCTTACCGAAATAGGGTACACGGTGCACAAACAGTGTAGTAGCAAGATTATTGAGTAACATGTATCAGTGGAAGGAAAAGTCTCAGAGCTAGCCTGTTATAGGCTTAACGCAATGGAGAGTCTGTGAGCCATCGCGGGACTACATAACAGGGTGTTTCACGACGAAATCAATGTAAGAAAAATATTGGTACACATACCTACAGGCGTGGCATAACAATCAATCTGGGAAAACATTTGAAAGTCCTAATCAGAATGAGCCTGCATTTATAATGCATTTATCATAGGACAAACGGTGGTGTGACACGGGCAACGACTGGCAGTTGTACTCACCGACAGGCTGTTAGACAACTTAGGCGTATAATTGATACCAAGTGGTGAATGTAAGTTAAGTGAGTGGGAAATGTCCTCCATTGACAGGGGCGGTATGGCCATTGGCTGAGTTATGCTGAGCTCATTGTTATTTTAATCATTGTTGGTGCTGCATATCTATCTCTTCTTTATTATCTACTATTGGAGAGTTCTAAGACAGACATCCAACTCCGCGTCCGTTTTAGTCCCGCGTCCGTATCTGTTCTTGTAGAATCAAACGTTGTTTGTGAGAGCGCCATGCGCCTGTAGTATAGCCCATAGTCAGTCTCCGCGGTGCGCGAGGAGGCGACAGAGTACAATGATACACCGTCCAAGGTATGCCAAGGGTCAGCAACAAATGAGTTTGTTGCAAGTGACATTGTATCCTGTGCAGTTGCGTATGATGAAAAGGAGGATGTCCGGCTACGAGCATGGGGTCCGGCTGTAGTCATTGTAAATCTCGAGTGCTTGGCGTCAGACCCAGGAGATTTGCTGCAATCTAGCGCTCCTTGCATAGTATCCTTGTTCCTTGGGTCCAGCTCGGGAAAGAGAGTGAAAGCTACAGTCATTTGCATATCATTATCGACATCACCAATTGACCCCAAGCTTGAAGATAAGCAGAAGGCAAGGGCAGTTTGAATCCGAATCCTATGCCCTTCGAATTTCGTAGTTAAATGGTATATCTGCGACTCGTAATCAGACCTTCTGGCAAATTTGTCTATAGTGTTCACGTTTAATCAGCGACGATAATGAATACACATTGGGGGCACATACACCACAAGCTTTTGCTGTAGTAATCATGAAGAAGAGCTTCGCATTCTTTGAGGTCATCCTCCAAGTCTTGTATCGAGCTTCGCAATCGGTCGGCCATGCAGATTTCTCCTTGATTCTGTTTGTCTGCTGGAGTATAGAGATCTCTGAAGCTAATTCATTTAATCAGTAAACTTTCTATTCCTCGCGATTCTGCCAGGGGAGTGCGTACATCAAACACACTTTCATTATGTCGGTATTTTCAATGAATAGGCTGACAAATGCTTCCTCATTCGCTTTGCTCCTTCGCGTTATGTTAAGCTGTGGGAACGGGGAGACACCTGAAATAGAAGCATTATGTAGATATTTTTTGATCATGAAGATGTAGGTTGACTGCTCCATACCTTCTTTTGAAGAATGTAGCTGGGAAATTTCCCGCAGGTCTTGGACTTTTGTAGGGGAGAATTGTGCAACTAGCATGTCCAGATACTTTGGGGGTCTTTAAAGTCGGAGGTGTTGTGGTATGTCGATTGCGATAACATGAGGTCTGAATTTGTTTCCAGAAACTGTAGTAACGGCCACCATCTTGTTTTTGGCCAATAAATGGAATGTCCTATGTAGGGACTTTCAGCCTCTAACACCGTATCGGGCCAACTTGAAGCATACCAGGCCTATTGAATGTTCCTTCCTTCCCAAGCTTAGAAGCGCCAGTGGTTGGAGAGCGTGCTCGGTTAACTGGCAGCTCAAGTTCTGCCCCCGAGGTGCAGTGAGCTCCTTGGCTGTTCTCTATGGAACTTTCCATTCAGAGAAATGCGGGTCCCAAACCGTCTAGGTTACCTCTTCTTTGGTCTGAGACGGTATGAATGTCGTTTGAATTCAGAATGCCAGAGCTGAGTCAAGACCTAAAACTTTGCCAATGCCTACAAAATTAGCCGAAAATGTCGGAGAAAATGTTACAGGAGTCAGCCAACGGTCAAGGCATACGTTCCGTTTGAATAATCAATGAGGTCTGTAAGGACTTGAAGCTTGAAACTGTGTCCTACTGAGTATCTGTGTCTTAGGCTTGAGCGCTTGAGCTGGATGTTACTGCTCAAGACGGTTGATTTGGGATTTCAAGGCACCATTTTCCAAGGTTGACACAAGGTTGCCAGACAACCACGTATGTGGGTCATGATTGCCATATTTGGCACAAGTAAGTATGTACGAAATACATTGTGACAGGTCGTGTCAAATTCTCCAATTCTGTATCCCTTATAACAGCAACAGATGCAGATCCCAAGAAGCCGTTCTGGAAAAATTATGTGTTATGTCTTCAATAACCAGGACGATTCTTTCGAAACGGCAACCAGGGATGGTGCTACAGTACTAGTAATAGTATTGGTAAACCATATTGAATGAACAGAATGGAATAATTCAGGACACAAATCATGGAACATGCATGAATAGGTTGCTGAATTTAGTATGTTACTTCAGCCAGCATTTGTTATGCTGCTTGACTGTTCGTCAACCTCCGAGGGCAATTCCGATCCCCAGCTCAGTTCTACCCACCCTCCTGTAGAATCTCCGGTTATCTGTGATAACGCCATTCGTCTGTAATATAGTCCATAATCCGTCTCTGCAGTGCGCGAAGAGGCGACAGAGTACAGTGTCCGGTGTTGATCTTGCGATAACGAGGACGTGGAGAATGAATTCATTGTTTCTCGTGCAGTAATGTATGACGATTGCGTAGACTCCCTATCAGTTTCAGTAGTAGTATTCTGCGTTAGTACGTTGCCATTGTCAACTGTCTGTGTGGTGTCCAGCCGGTCTTCCTGAAATGGGTCTAATTGGGGGAAGAGATTGAAGGCGAAAGGAAGTCGTTTGTCGGTATCGACACTTACGGCTCCGAGCGATAGATATAGAGCGAGGGCTGTTTGAATTATTTTCGGTGACTCTCAAATTTGAACGTCCATAGGGAAACTTGTGCCCTGTGGATATATACTTTAGCAATCCTGTCTAAAGAATAATTGAGTGTAGGAGGAAGAGGAAGGAATCCATATCCGTCTGATACGTACAGGTCGAGCGTTTGCTGTAATAATCTTTCACATCTACTAGACATTCCGTGACGTCCTTGGACAACATGTCTACCAAGCTGCTCATTTGGTTGGCTAATAAAGGTAGCCCGACCTTTGTTTGCTGGTGTGGTTCAACGGAAACGCTCAACCTGGTACTAATCCATCAATGCTCGGATGGTGGGTTACGTAGAGAATGTACTGACACCTTGCAGACCTTTATTATAGCAGAGCTATCGAGGAGTAATTTGTAAAATGCTTCCTCATTCTCGTTTTTATTTGTGTATAATCATGCTGGACCAGTAGTAGCAGGGTAGCGCACTATGATCAGAGTGTATGTTATTGAAATTATTCATGGACATACCTTCGGCCGCGTAAAAACTCATATTGGAAGATATCTGAAAATGCTTGATGCTCCTCTCTTCAAACTCGGCCATCCTGTCAAGATACTCTGCAATTTCTATGTGATCGGAGGCGCTATAGTACTCAGATGTTGAAGATAGAAAATGAATGAATTCTGAGTTGTATGCTAGGTAGCTGAGCAGTATTGGCCATTTGTGCTTTGGCTGGTAGCTTGACTCCCTATCTTCTGTCTCGTTCGTAGCACCTGTAAGTCGTAATCAAAGAGCGTCCACAAGACAGGTAATCCAATAGAAGCAAAACTCACCGGACTCAGTGGTTTTGGCTTCCCTCCTATGTTGCTCGCTGACCGAGAATTGAGGTCTGTTCCTTTGCTCTATAGAATTTCGGGGTCTATCAACCGGAACCAGAATGTCCTGATTTTAAATAAATTGAAAATATTCATCGCTATAATGTTTGAGAGATCCGGTCAAGTTCTGAGGGCAGAATCCTTTTGAGTCTGTGAAAGCCGGCGGATTGTCCGCATAGTTGTAAACAGGTCGACAAGAGTAAACGTCGACCAAAAGAGAGGGAATAATGTATCGGAGCTAAGCTGTAGTGGGATAAGCCAATTAAAAATCTGTTATGATAGTAGTTGATAAGTGCAAGAAAGAGGGGGCGTTATTTAGAAACCAGCGTCAGTTCATTCATATAAGTAATTCTAATACTGACTAACACTGACAGCAAGTGGCAGTTGTACTCGGCTGACAGGATATTACACGGGCTGGCTAAGCTTGGACATCCGAATAATGCCTGGTGGCGCCTAATCCCATTTTAAGTACTTCAGCGGAAATGCTGTTCATTCCGGAAATATGGTGCATTCTTCTCGACAGGTATTGAACCTGTGTTTTGACAGATTGTACAGGCAATGCGCTGGATGTTATGGTTTGAAATCGGGTTGAACATGCAGGTTACTAGGAAAGTTGTGGGTAAGGGCAGCCATATAGACCCGTGACTGACCTGTATGAGAAACTCATATCCAGGTGATCACGAGCCTAGCTGCCATATTTGGCACTTATAAAAGCACATGAAATCGAATCGTGACCGACGGCGATTGCCGAATACGCCTTACGGATGCTCTCACTCGTGAAATACCTCCTTCTCCTCGTTCTTCCCGTGTCTTATCTCCTTCACCGGCGCTTTCCTTCTTTATCGTTCAAATTCTCCGATTCTGCACCAGTTACAGCACCAGCAGAGGAAGATCCCAAGAAACCGCTTAAGAGCATCATGCAGGCCCCTCGAGATGACTTGGCACCCCCAAGGATGACCCATTCACAACGGAAGAGCTGAAGCAGTATGATGGATCAGATCCACTTAAGCCCATTTATGTCGCTATAAAAGGTGTGTTTAAAGTGAAGTTGACTTTATGTGGTGTTTCTCAAGCTCGTGTTACGCTTAGGAACCGTCTTCGACGTTTCAAGCAAGAAGGACGTGTACGGCCCGGGGCGATCATACAGCGTCTTCTCTGGCAAGGACGGCTCTCGTGGGCTCGGAATGTCAAGTCTTAAAGCAGAGGATGCTGTTGCTGACTATAGCACCTTGGATGCAAAGGATATGAAAGTGTTGGATGATTGGCATGCATTTTTCTCGTGAGCGTCATTCCTGTGTAATTCCGAACGAAAGAGTGTACTCATCTATGATTGGAATAGAAAACGATACAACATTGTTGGAAAGGTCACAGATGGTCCAGTTATTGAAGCCAAGTAGGAAGTGTTCTGTTTGGGGCTTGCACACGGATTATAAGAGAAGGAACCATATTTGTAACTACATTCATACACCGCTATATCGATATTGCTTTCGTTGTTCTTTTGCTCTCCTAGGGTCTACTCTCCTTTCAATCCTCTAGATATCGTCTTCTTTCAGCCGTCGCACAGAACTGCGGACATCTGGATGGATACAACGGGTTGTTAATCTGTGATTACTCGAGGCCATTTCACATCCCAGCGAATCAAAACCATTCCATTGGTCCCCTTAAAGTCTGTATGTATCCTCTGGAAAGACTTACACTCCCTCTTCTGTGTCTCTAGGCCAATTTTTTCGCCACTTTCCCGCTTCGTGTTCCGAGTCGGTGCCCGAGTTACCGAAGTCTTAACCCAGCGCCGACACAGTCAAGTGTGGGAGAAATATCTGATAAAACACTGCCGATTTTGCTTTCTGTGCAGCCGCGTCTGAAGAGTTTCGAACCAATTTTGAACCGACACCTGGTCAGATCTGCTTTACAATTTCTAATGTATATTTATGTTCCACACGGCCCGAGAATCTCTGTTTCTACAATGTTGGGTGAAAACCGTATTCTGATCGTTTTCGCATGAAGATCGAGCACAGGCTAACAAATGCCGGAGAATGGTGTTGGACACAATTATTTCTTATACACAAAGCTGTTTCGAGCCAGTCAAGTCTCTCCCCTTCATGCTTAAATTCTCATCCTCCAATCCGCCCATGTCTCGTCTCTTCATCGTGGCTCCGCCCGCACAGCCTGGATACAGACAGGAAGCGTAGTAGAAAACTCTGATTTACAGACGTAGTTACATTGAATGGCGTAATTCTCTAAAAGTTGTCGAGTCCACTGCGCCAAATCCTGTTCGTGGGTGTCTTGAGCCTGTAACGATTCTTTTCACTTCATACCCATCGTTAACGCCTTTCATGAATCAAATGGGAATCATCTGTGAAATAAACATGCGAGACCTTGGAAAACATAAAGTCGAGGAATAAGGCGACTGACTCCTTCGTCAGCAGTGTCAGTTATAAATCTCGTTGCGCGTGGAAATAACCGGGAGAACCCAATAAGCTGGGTCCAATTTCTAGATACGTTACGTTGGGTGTGCTTTCGAATATCTGCATCTGAAAATCCGCATACATCAACTGTCAACTTCTCCAACGTCGATGAATTTCGGAGTAAGGATGTAATAGGGATTGGCGTTAACTGGTCAATGAAGTTGTTGCCACCTGTTGTAGCCTTTTGGCGTCAAATATTCGATTCAACGCAGCTCCGGAGCGTCACTAAGATGATGGATAGGGTCATAGGTACTGTCTAAATCCCCCGCTATGTAAATAACCGTAGTCGGTAATATGTATAGGATCTTGTAAATCCTCTGTGGATGTCGGGTTCACTGGGCGCCCTGTGATTTCCATGATCGCTAACTTGAAGTGAATAAGTCCAGGACATCTCTTAAGAAGAGCCACCATGTCAGAAAGGGAAAGGATTTATGAAGAGATATGCATATGAGATTCCTTATGTTGGATACACTATCGTGGAGCGTATCATTGAATGAAAGCCTCTACAGATTCTGAGCTTTCAGTAATTTGTACGCTGAGACTTGACCATTGACTTGTAGTTGATAAGGAAAAGTTATCCTCAACGCAGTGAGCAGTCTCAGGTGTGATATCTCGAGATCATCTTCCAAATAAGCATCGGTCAGGATATTGAAAGCTGTGTTGAAATAGCGGAGAAGTGTGTCGGTGCTGGTATATAGAATTGAGAGAAAGAAGGGACAAGCCCCTGAACGTTGAAGCCACTCCTTCACGGCTTCACATCGAAGGCGAAGTAATTGAATTACGCGTTCTTTCGTAAACTTCAGGACTGACTTAAAATCGGTCCATCCATAGAAACTATGTAGCGTTCGGCATCGAGATCATCGTATAACATGTCTTGATCAGTAAAGGTGACATGCCATAGAGACGAAGGGTACGGTGAAGACAGAACCATTGAGCTCCAAAACTGCTTATGCGAGTAAGTAGCATGGGTACGTCGCTCGCCAGCATAACGGGGTTTCGATGGAGAGGAAGGCAATTGGTAAATATTTCGTGAAGGACATCTACTGGAATCCAACGGATGGGCGACAAAATGACGCTGTAGCACGTCACGGTGTCCTTGACTTTTCTCGCCCGATCTTGAGCTCCTATAGGTGCCTTTCGCGTCGCTAGATCTCGGAATATAGGTCCTTCAGCTCTTGTGCATATTTCAGCGAGCTCTGTCGAACTTCATGACCTGCCTCTTCGGGTGGCTCTTGGTTGTTGGTCAGAGGTACTTCGACTTGATTTAGCGTGAACTGCATTACGGATTGTATATGGCCAGTCCTCGCTGCCCAGCAGTAACTGGATAGAAGGGAGACTTACAGCGACACCAATTTCATAGAGAGATTGGGAATCGCAACGATTATCGATGAGCGCCTAAATTTTGAACAGTGATGGTCGTGGTTGCTCAAAATCCCTTTCCGCTTTTGGCGGTTGAACTTCGCCATGCAATTCGCACGGTCGTCCATAGTTTCATCTAAGTTGCCGTTGTCTTGCAGAGTTACTTTTAATGCATAAAGGTCGTAAATACTTAGAATTTAAGGCTTAAAATGGCTTCAGTTCAATGCGTTTTTGAATATTCTTATGAGATAATTTATTGCGATAAAGGCTATTCCGAGCAAGCCGCCAGACTAATATAATCTACGGCATCTAATCTAATCTATGTTTCCACATGACGATACAATGTCACGCCATCACGCAAGATGCTTTAGCGTTACGCTTAGCTGTGGATCCGTTTGAACTCTTTCTGCTATCTCGCCTAACCAAAGTTCCTTTTTTTTACACATATCTACCCGACGAGAAACACACACAGTGCAGTTTTGATACGGAAAAACGAAATGGCGACAACTGTGTCTCCTTTTGCGCGCAGTTCTGCATTCGAAGAGACCCTTTTGTCGGCGAGGGAGCAGACGGTGCGTCGCTGATAGCTTTTATGCTATTTCCTCACTTCCAGTATCTTGTTGACCTGAAAGTGACTAACATGATTTGGATATCAGATTGAAGAAATGTATAGTGTTCCAGAGAGTTTCCTTGAGATTGAAGTAAGAAATCCGCAGACACATGGTGAGTCACTCTTTACTAATCCACCTTGTCTTTGCTTTCCTATGCTCCCCAATCGCACTGCTGACAGTATAAATCTAGGTTTTGGAAGGAAGATGTACACCGATTACGAAATTGTGTGCAAGGTGCGCTACTTGTCCTCTCTTGCATACCAGTGCCCGATATTGACTGACTCCTTTTTAAATAAATAGACCAACATTCCCGCTTTCAAACTGCGTCATTCACTTGTTCGCCGGCGCTACTCCGACTTCGAAGCCTTCCGCGACATACTCGAGCACGAATCGACACGAGTTAACATCCCCGCACTCCCAGGCAAAGTCTTCACAAACCGCTTCTCTGATGAGGTCATCGAGAGCCGGCGCGAGGGGCTTGAAAGGTTCTTGAGCATCGTCGCTGGACATCCGCTCTTACAGGTGAGTAATACGATCCTATCCGGGATGTGTAGTTTTGTGGAGGTATTATTACCTCGGGGATGATCATATCTGACCTGAGGCTGTTTTTGTTCATTCCGTTTTAGACTGGAAGCAAGGTTCTGTGTGCGTTCCTCCAAGATCCGGCATGGGACAGAGCACAATGGGTGTAAATGCTTCCTCGCTCTCGCGCATGCTGTCGGCTATACGACGGCGGAGTTGAAGGGGACATGATATAAAGGAATGAAGGTGCCAATTCCTCATGTACTTGTATCTCACAAGATGTTGTTGACGACCCACGACCCCGACCTCGACCACCACCACCAGAGGGTCACGAATCTGAACGCATTACTCTTTTCAATTTCTGACGTGACGTTATTTCGTCTTCGCTTTTTTTTCTTTTCTTAACCCTGGTTTTTTCTTCTCTCGTTCCTATTTTTTTCCTAACTGTTTGTTCTCTCATTCTATCTCAGGATACCTCGTCACCATGTACCGAGTTCGGCACATGTCTTTTCTTCTCTTTCTCGCGCGTATTCTAGTTTCTTATTTCAGGGGTGCCCAGAGACCCTTTCTGCAGGTCTACTCCGTTTTATTTCCGATGTACATACAAACACATTCTCCTCAGGCTACCAAATTCCATCACATTGTTTTCCAACTACATTTTCATACATGTCCGGTTCCACGCTAAGAGAGCGCTGGCGCTGCTGGTGCGGGGATATCGGTGTCGTCGTGCCTGTGGAATGTTCAGGGACCCTTGAAACGTGAGGTCACATCGTGATTGCTCCGCTGTAGCGTTGCTTGGTTTCGGCGACATATCGAGGGACCCTAATATGTGCTCAAAGGTGAGTATAAGGCTGTAGCGGATTGCAAGCAAAGCTTTAGAAGTTACTAGTGGCAGCGAGTACATAGGTCTTCTAGACCACTTTGCCAATTAATAACGTTGCATAGACTAAAGAGCACAAACATACAAACGATGACGAAGAATGTCGGATGCACGGTCGATCGAGACAAGGGTATAAAGAAAAGCTTGTAGGGAGTATGACGGTAGGTTATACCATGATAATGTGGAAAACGAATGTGTGAATGAATTATAGAAACACGAAAGCAATGGGATGGGGGAAGCTTCATCACGGTACACCCCGCCTCTCACTGTCCAAGACGAAGACGAAAGTCAAGGCGAAGCCGAGTGAGATCCTGATCCAACTCCTGATCCCAACACTGATGCAGACTCAGATGCCGACACAGGAAGAGGTGGTACAGGCGGAGCATGCCCAGCGATGTACTCGTACTCATACGCCGGCGGTATAGACTCTGTGGCAGTCGTCAGTGTGGACGCCCCGGATCGATATCGGAAATGCATCCTGCTGGCGGAGTTCGGAGCCGGATAGTACGCTGGTGCTGCCTCAGAAGGTGCGATTGAAGGTGCGATGGTGGACGTGCGACGGTTGTCGGAGAGGAGGAAGGATAATGATCTTTGCAGAGGTGGTGGCGATGGTGATGAGCTTTGTCGATGATGTGGGTCCTGAGATGCAGAGGAGCCTGAGGCTGGGGTAGGCGTTACGGAGGCAGATGGAGGAGCCCATTGGAGAACATACGGAACCGGTGCGTGTTTCTCGTCGAGTGATTGGGGAAGGGGAGAGATGAAGTTGTTCGTTGAAGTCACTATTGAAGGGGCGGGAATCGTTCCTTTCTCTGAGCCACGTTCGTTGATATTTAGGGTAACGGCGGTCGCAGCAAGTGATACCCGGGACCCTGACAACGTCGACCCATGGGACATGTCGGTAGACGAAGCAGGTGTGTCTGGCGCTGAATATGCTGAAGGACCATCCTGAAAAGGCTGCAAGGCCGCCGCTAGAGGGTTATTCTGAGCAGCGGCCACCTTAGGTGCTGCTTCGCGTCTGGATGAATTAGGGCCTACGTGTTGACCTTGCCCAGAAGAAAGGTACATGCTTTCGAGAGAATCATTTGCTCCGCTGGGGGTGTTCTGTCTCGACAATTTTCGCTTTCGGTAATAAAGCAGAAGCGATATGAGAAAAACGAGGATGACGATGGATGTCAGGACACCGGCGACGATACGACCGGTTGAGTGCTTGGCTGGAGGGGTGAAGAACACGGATGATGTGTTTGTGATGACTGTCGGCATCACAAAGACTACGGATGTGGCACGTCCGTCGATGGTTGTTGGCACTGTGACTACGTGTAGGGAGAGTTTTAGTGAGATGATTATTCCAAGTGGTTGTTCTCGTCGTAAAGACGCAGAGAGACAGAGAAAGATCAACGCACTTGTCTGGTAAACGGTGGACGAGCCAGATACGACTCTGCTTATGCCACTTATAATACTAAGTGGTGTTGAAGTCGTCGATGCACTACCAGCGATAGATACCATCGTGGCAGTAGCTTGGATTGTATTAACAGTCGCCGGAGTTGACGCAGACGCTGAAACAGAAGAGAAGAAATCCCCAGTTCCAGAAGTTTGGACCGAGGGCAAGGAGATGGATCCATTGATGTCTCTAATCCCAACAACAGCCATTAAGACAGGACAGGAGAGTACAGATTGACCTATGTGCTATCGCGTCGTCTGCTTGCCTTGCCAGGAAAACAAGTTGCTTCCGACGAGCGTTCGAGAAGGGTTCCAATAGCTTTTTGAAGACCAAGTAAAGACAGTGAAAGATTATGATACACGAGAATGTGAGAATTGAAGGATGAGGGAGGGAGAAGTCAAGCCGGTCTGTACTCCGAACCTTCTTGAGCTCCATATTTTGGGCGCCCATTTGATATCTCAACACCTTTGCACTGGAGTCGGGACCGTCGGAGTTCGGGGTTACATACATATGCAGCCAAAAGCGCTTCAAGTGCGCCAGGATCATACAAACACATGGAGAAGTGAAAGTCTGTCTTTTTTATGCGTCGGGACCATTTGTTACGGCAACGCGGGCTGAATCGGACGAGATGTTTGGGAAACAGCAAATGTAGGAGGACAAAGTCAAGACAAAGTTTTGTCAGTCAAACTTCGCCTCATGTTTGCCATCAAAAATACGTAGTCACGTGCAGATATTCGAGCCGTCAGCAACTTGGCTTCAAATTTCCAAACCTACGGGTCACAGGCGCTTCGCGCTTCAAATTTCAAAGCTTCAGCTTCAACGCTAATAACGTCCAGTTGCTATCTTTTGGATACCTGAATCTTATGAGATCTTTGCTCGAAACTTGCTATACTTGCGTTATATTGTGACGTCTGTAGTTATCTGTGGCTTTTAATCGAGTCACAAGGCAAGGAGTCCAGACATTATGGCTGAAATTTCTAATCCAAAAATCTTTAATGCAACTTTTTGCTCAAGGCGAAATAACCCCTCGACTGTGCTTCAACTCTATGTGGATTCTGCAGCCGGCTATTTTCGCAGCGTTTCGACAGGATCTTGCTACAGACATCCTTCATTTTTGTCTTGACATTGGACTCTGCTTGGGGCTATAGCCGCGGAAATAGCAAGGACGATACAACGGTCTAAAAACAAATCACATTCCCCAGACCCGGGCCGATGATAGCCCACCCCACAATCCAGAAGCATGCCCAGTGCCCATCTGCATAGCTTCTGACTGACTCCAATATTGAGCTCATCGAGATGCCAGTCATCATAAAGCATGAGCTCACAGAATACTTGTACTCCTTTTGACTCCGTTAAATCCGCTTGCCCGCGTGCAACGCTCTCTTTAGTATCAGCTCAACGCGACAGAATCCAATTTCAACTCAAAATCAGCATATATAAGATACTAAAAGCTGACGAGCTCGGGAAATTCGCGGAATATCCTGTAATGGCCACTTACAGTAGCACTTACCTAAGTTGAGTGGTTAGTATGCATCTTTAATGTTCTTCGACGACGAAGTGCTTTGCCGAGAGCCCCGCCGCGGGCACCAAGAAGGACAAGAAGGAATCCGTACCCCGTTGATGTCCGTCACTCTTAAAGCTCCGTATGAAAATATATTTATAATATGAATGGTCTCTCGCTACTTTTCCCATCGACCTTCGACGTTACCGGGAGCCATATAAACTAGCCTCCGCCCGCTGGGCTCTTATGCCGAACTTCTCTTTCTCGCCTGTTTACTCTCGCAGAGAAAATCGCAATCTACCATACTGAGTCGGTACGGGTTCTGCCCATTGAAGGAGGGTGCTATAGTGTTACGAAATGTGCGTGGTTATTTTTCTATCTGGTTGCTGGTTTCTAACTTTCACGCGACATAGCCTCCACTTAACCGATGTCATCCGCCAATCTTACGTCCTCGTCTCCTACATTATTATCACCTCCTCCTGTTACGAATTCACAGATCGTCACACAGACACCATCGCGGCCAGCGGAGCTTGACGCTTCTACAAGTACTCTACCCAACACAAGTTCTATTACAACCAGCTCAAGTACACGACAAGATCATGACTACCCCCAATACCTCCGTACTCTCTCCATCCTCCCAATGACATCCCGATATCTATAACGGCGCCCAGTCCTCCTCCAGAAGGAGCCGACACAGGTGAATCCGATCTGCAACAATACATCATGGCGCACGACCACGGAGGCGCAGGTGTGTCTCGACGTCTTCCTGAAGCCTTCCCGGTGGACCTGTTATCGCTGCGATCGAGCCAAGGGCCTCCCGAAACGCTGCCCGCGTATGGTTCCAATGACCCGCCTTCGTATCGTCGACCAATTGAAAATGCACCAGCGGAGCCTCAAACACTGGCCATGCACTTTTTAAATTTGGCTTTTGTACGTCCTGGATAACTTTGATGTTTGCTCTTCATCGTTTTAATACCATACTCTTCAGTTTTCCCGGCTTTTTGGGTCTTTGGAGCACTGATGCTGATAACACCACTGCGATCTCCCAACCCTCTTTCCCCGTCGCCCAGCTCTCAGTTTGGCCTCCGAATACCGCGTTTGTGGAATGGTGCAATGAAAATGTGCGGACGGAGGAGGATAAGCGCGAGTTTCTTGCCAAGATGCACGAAGTGGAAATAAAATGGGCCAGAAGATGTCTGATAGCGCTTGGAATGCTGGCATGTTTTGGTGTGGCTGTCGGAGTAACGATATTTGCTGTGTTGAAGGCGCAGTAGTATGGATGGAGTACGGTGAGAGGTGCTTACATCTCAACTTGAAGGAGGTATCTTCAAGAGGATCACTTTTTCCTGTCGGTGCACTTTCGAAACTGTATATATGTATACAACCTTTCATTGTATTATATTAACGACTGCTTTATTCCTACCCTACCCATCAGAGACAATTTTCAGATGTCTTATCAAATGGTACGATGGATACCATGGCCAGTATAAAATGAGCCCGTCTCTAAATGGCTCAAGGAACTTCGATTTTGGCCACGAACAAATGGACTTGACATCTCCTATTAATCTTAGTGTAATGGCGTTGTGCCTACCTTCATTAAGTGCATGCATAGATAGCACTTCGACTCCGACGCGTTACATGCGCATGCATAACCTCACATTCAGTTAAACGGCCCTGGCCAGCCTGGCCCCTGAGCAACCCTGCCGTGCAAAGCCTGGCGCTAACTCTCGCTAACTCCAGCTACTCCAGGGTGGCTCGATATCCGTTTGATCCGATGATGGAACCCACCAAGATCGAGACTTGGCGCCCACAATCCATTCCGTAAAGTCCCCTATATTTGCCCTGCAGGAACTTCATCGACTGTAACCTCTCACGTCTTCATCATATCTTAAACCTTTCTTTTCCATGGTTCAAATTATTAGGCCGACTTTGATCACCAAAGGCAAGAATTCATACTTCAAGCCCTGAAATCTAGTCACTGACGACAACTCTGTGCATCTGTTTGAAACGAACGAGTTCCTTCGAATCGGCTTCTGACAGAAATAACCTCTAATAGCCCTCTTTCGCTTCGCGCTGGTTCACGTTGAAAATTCCGTTAAGATGGATACAATTTGGTTACTTTTAGTTACCCAGCCGATAACCTTCTTCTCGTGGATCTCCAAGTAGACTAAGATAAGATAAACTACATATGACACGTGAAGATGATAATCTTGATCTAATCAGGTTTCAATTTGAAATTTGATTTTTGTTTCTTGACCAACGCCTTCAGTGTTCACACCAGTTCACACCAATTCACACCTCAGTGCAGTGTAAATAGCAGGTGAATAGAATCATTTCAATGATAAACTTACTCTCAACCTGATTCCATAGAAATGCTGGTGCTTCCAGGTTCTTCGTCTATCTCGAAACCTAAACTTGAGACGCTCCTAGGAGAAATCCAGCGAAAATGCGAGAAAGTCGCATCTGTCGACGCAGTTTGGCTGCATCTGGTGCAATGCAAAGGGTCTCAGCAAGAAAAAGAGCTCAAGAATATCACTTCGAACTACAAGGCTCTGCTTGAGCGACTCCTGACGTATGGCGACAACACCTCTTTGGCCGGCTCTTTAGACGCAATTACACAGGGAAAGAATGTTGTTTATGTTCTTCCCAGGCCTGGGTCGGTCTCTCCGTGGTCGAGTAAGGCGACTGATATTGCGATGTTGTGCAGACTGGAAGAGCATGTGGAAAGGATCGAGCGGGGCACCGCGTTCGTGTTTACGATGAAGGATGGGCAGGACCTCAGCGAAGACCAGGTTGCATCGTTCTCACAGCTGCTTCACGATCGCATGACTCAGGTGGTCGGACTCCCAGCACCAGTAGAATCCCAAATCTTCTTCCATAACGAACCTAAGCCCCTCCGCACCGTCGATCTTCAGTCTGCTTCTGATGCGAAAGCCAGACTCGTATCGGCGAACGTAGAGTTGGGATTGGCTTTAGCTCCTGCGGAGATCGAGTATCTCATCGATGCGTACACAACGATGAACCGCAACCCAACCGACGCGGAGCTATTTATGTTCGCACAAGTCAACTCTGAACATTGTCGCCACAAGATATTCAACGCGTCCTGGACGATCGACAACGATTTGCAAGCCAACTCTCTTCCAAATGATTCGCAACACCGAGAAGATCAGCGGTAAAGGGACAATCTCGGCATATTCGGACAATGCCGCTGTCCTCGAAGGACATTCAGCGCCTCGATTCAGCGTGTCTACTTCTGGATATGTGTACGGAGCCAAGAAAGAAGACATGCCAATTCTCATCAAGGTGGAGACGCACAATCATCCAACTGCTGTGTCACCTTATCCTGGTGCAGCGACCGGCTCCGGAGGCGAGATCCGCGACGAAGGCGCTGTTGGACGAGGATCGAAACCCAAAGCTGGCCTGTCTGGATTCACGGTATCCAATCTCCTCATCCCAGGCTTCGAGCAGCCTTGGGAAACTGACTTCGGTCGTCCAGCCCACATAGCATCTGCGCTCGACATTATGATCGAGGGACCATTGGGAGCCAGCGCGTTCAACAACGAATTTGGGCGACCTGCGTTGACGGGTTACTTCCGTACTTTCTCGGAAAGTGTCCCCCTATCTCTTGATGGCCAACAGCGTGAGGTTAGGGGCTATCACAAACCTATCATGATCGCCGGCGGTTACGGCAACGTTCGACCCCAATTCTCGAAGAAAACAGGCATCAATGCAGGTTCGAAGATCGTCGTCCTGGGAGGGCCGGGTCTGCTTATTGGATTGGGTGGTGGTGCGGCGTCCAGTCAGGTTTCTGGCGCAAGCTCGGCCGAGTTGGACTTCGCGTCCGTGCAGAGGGATAATGCGGAGATGCAGAGACGTTGCCAGCAAGTCATCGACGCGTGTGTTAGCGCTGAGGTCAATCCCATCGAGAGTATCCACGACGTCGGCGCAGGAGGGCTATCCAATGCTCTTCCTGAGTTGGTGCATGACTCGGATCTAGGCGCCATTTTCGAGATTCGGGATGTCCTCGTGGCGGACTCTTCAATGTCACCTATGGAGATTTGGTGCAACGAAAGCCAGGAGCGGTACGTTTTGGCTGTCGCGGACGACAGAGTGGACGAATTTGTGGCGATTGCGCAGAGAGAAAGGTGTCCATTCTCCATTGTCGGTGTGGCTACTAAGGAGGAGGAGCTCATCGTAACAGATCGTCTCCTCAAAAGGACGTAATTAGGCTGAAGATGTCGACTCTCTTCGGAAAGGCGCCGAAGATGCAGAGGCGAGATACCACGCGCAGGATCATTCGCGCAGAGTTTGATTCTTCTTTGGTAACGTTACTTCCCAACGTCGCCACCCTCTCGGAACGTCTGCCTCTGGCCGTGGAACGCGTCCTTCGTCTTCCGTCTGTGGGATCCAAATCTTTCCTGATCACGATCGGCGACCGCACGATCACGGGTCTTGTCACCAGAGATCAGATGGTGGGTCCTTGGCAAATCCCTGTCGCTGACGTCGCCGTCACTCGTTCTTCGTATGGCTTTGACGTTGTCTGCGGCGAGGCCATGGCCATGGGCGAACGTACCCCTCTCGCGTTGCTCAATGCAGGAGCTTCTGCTAGAATGGCTGTTGCGGAATCTCTCATGAACCTCGTCGCCGCCCACGTCGGAGATCTCTCGAACATCAAACTCAGCGCCAACTGGATGTGCGCGGCCTCCAAAGAGGGAGAGGGTGCGGCGTTGTACGAGGCTGTCCAGGCTATTGGTATGGATTTATGCCCTGCCTTAGGCGTTGGCATCCCTGTGGGCAAGGACTCGATGTCTATGTCTATGAAATGGCGCGAGGGCAGCGAGCAGAAGGAAGTCAGCTCACCTTTATCCTTGATCATTACTGCGTTTGCACCCGTTACCGATGTTCGTAACACGTGGACTCCCCAGCTCCGTACTGACGTTGATGAACCAACGAGTCTCGTCTTTTTCGACCTTGCCAATGGGAAGCAGCGCATGGGAGGATCGGCACTGGCGCAGGTCTTTAAAGAGATTGGCGCCGAAGCCCCCGACGTCGAGGATCCAGCCGTCATCAAATCCTTCTTCAAAGGATGCCAAGACATCAAAATTAACAATCCAGGCCTGGTTTTGGCGTATCATGATCGCTCTGACGGTGGATTATTCACGACGATTGTCGAGATGGCATTCGCCGGTCGCATCGGCGTTGAAGTTTCTCTAGACGCTTTACATTCTGCTCGAGATCCCATTTCTACCCTCTTTAACGAGGAGCTCGGCTCTGTGGTTCAAGTTCGCCAATCTCAACTCAACGATCTCATCGCCGTGTTCAACAACGCGAGCTTCCCTTCCACTTCTATCCATGTCATTGCCAGTGTGAACTCCTCGTCTGATGAGACCATCTCGATTATCTACCAATCTCAGAAGTTTTACAGCGCACAGAGGACGGACCTCCAGAAGCTGTGGTCCGATACATCCTTTAGGATGCAGTCTGTTCGCGACAATGCCGCTGGAGCTGTACAGGAATATGACCTCATCGAGGACAGGTCGCACACTGGGCTATTCTACGACTTGTCGTTCACCCCTTCACCCACTCTGGACTTCGTCAGCCGCCCCAAGGTCGCTATTCTACGCGAGCAAGGTGTCAATGGGCAAGTGGAGATGGCATGGGCTCTCACGGCTGCAGGTTTCGATGCTGTAGACGTCCACATGTCCGATATCCTGAGCGGAAAAGTCAGTCTCTCCGAGTTCAGAGGCCTCGCCGCCTGCGGAGGCTTCTCGTATGGAGATGTTCTCGGAGCCGGAAAAGGATGGGCAAACTCTGCGCTCCTTAACGAAGTCGCCCGCCGCGAGTTCTCCGATTTCTTCGCCAGCGAAAGCACATTCACCCTCGCCGTGTGCAATGGCTGCCAGTTCCTGAGCCACCTGCGCGAGATCATCCCGGGAACAGAGAACTGGCCTGAGTTCAAGCCTAACCAGAGCGAGCGCTTCGAAGGCCGTGTCTCAGTTGTGGAAATCGTTGAAAACGATGTTACACGCAAGTCTGTCTTCTTCTCTGATATGGCTGGATCCAAGCTTCCTGTGGCCGTCGCCCATGGAGAAGGAAGGGCGGCGTTCTCGCACATTTCTCAGAAGAACGCTTTAGAGTCGGAAGGGCTCGTCGCTGTTAGATATGTAGACTCGAAAGGAAATCCCACAGAAGTGTACCCTCTCAATCCCAATGGAAGCCCTGCTGGAATCACTGGAGTGCAGACGCCCAGTGGGAGAGTTCTGGCGTTGATGCCTCATCCTGAGCGCGTTGTAGCTCTGGATAGCAACAGCTGGTATCCAGAATCGCTCAAGGAAACTTGGGGTGGGACGGGTCCTTGGTTTAGACTTTTCCAAAATGCAAGAAGATGGTGCAATTAAACATCGACTGGTGTGCTTTTCCATGATCTGTGCTCATATTTCTCGTCGCTGATCACGTATTTTTTTGTCTTTTTGTTTCTAGAGTGATTTCGCGAAATGTATTATTGTAAATTATCAGTAAACTAGATTGGCGATGTTTTCTTTTGTAAGTAACCGTTGTTTGAGCTTACGGTTACTCGATATCGATGGGTTTTTCAATGAAACGGATAGTTTCGAGGCTTGCTTGCAATTTGCAACGATGATTCGACTTAATCAAATCAAGCACTTGCACTTCCTGATGTGGCCTATAATTCAGTAGTCCAACGGTACTATAAGTATTAACTAGCTTGCGGCAATGGATGTTTCAGAAGTGTGATTGTTAAATTTGCCTTCAACACGACTCCTGGGCTGAGCTCTAAACTCGCCATACTAAGGTCCGGATGTCCCGATTCCGAGGGCCATTAAAGACATTACGACATGTGATTCAGGAGTTTGCACCTGAGCTACAATGTTGCCACCTTCGAACGAGGGCTCGACGAGGGCACCGGGGAAGTGGCGGTGGCGGTGAATGTGTGGGAAACTTAACACTACTCAGAGCTGTTCGCTTAAAATCTCACCCGCACTGCACTGCCTGAGGACCTCATTCGAAAGTGTTAGAGACAGCTCGATTTAAACGTTCTTATTCGTTGTGCTAACCCTCAGTACTCTCCAAAATAGCATATCGAGTTCCATTTCTCTCGACTATTCTCTACAAGCTTGTCGAGCATGAGCAACATTACCGATGCTGTTCACGGACTGCTTGTCGAAGAAGATTACTGCGAATCGCCACCGCATACACGGGATTCGAAAGCCACCCAATTTACCGTGGCCCTAGAGAATCTCGGTGTTTTGGGTATGTTGCCATATTTTCTGATGAAATCTTTCTTGACAATTCATGATAACACCAGGAAGAGATGTTGCGGCCAAGGAATCCCTTGCTGGAGAAACTTTATTGGAACGAAACCAGAATCTAACATGCATACGTCATTCAGATACCGAGTGGTCGTCACTGCTACATTTTGTCGAGAAGCACGCGAGCCTGATTCGTTCACGATCCCATGATCTCCAAGTTTTTGATAACAAACAAATCGAGGATTACTTGGATACATTAGTTGTTGCTGGGCAGCTTCCGGCCTATTGTTTGGATCTAGTCCCAGAGCACGGTAGGTACATGCTTTAATAGTGTTTATTTATTCTTGAAGTTAATGTTCTCGTATCCTTGGGGGCATAATCAGGGCTCTCCTCTCACGCGTCCGTCCAGCATGAATACACACAAGAACAGGTCGACCAAGCGTTCTTCTTTTTAAGGTTAGAGGTGCAAGATATTGTAAAAGTATGTTCTACGTAAGTAACATGACATACGATTTTCAGAAACCTTGATGAACATGAAATCCTCAGCTTTAGAGAATTTTGCAGGAGAGACCACGAAAAAGAACTGCAAGAAATGTCGATAGCAGATCAACTGAAGGACCTCGTTATCAGCATTGCAAAAGATGCCAGGGAGTGTGGGGTTGCTCTCCGAGACTACGATGCTGCCAAAGCTAAACGCTCTATCTGTACGTGCCTCCGATCATTCCAGCTCAAAGCGCTTTACTTGGCTCACAGTAAATTTTCAGATATGAATTCTGCGTCAGATCTGGACTACGAGCCTCAAATATCTTCGTGGGCCATCAAGCTCAACTCTCATAGAAGAAGACTTCAGCTCTCTCTCGCAGCGTATTTATCATTAGGATCATTTGATGGTCCAATTAGCAAACACATCACGCCGGGCTTCGTTATAGCCCTAGGATTCAGTATATTTCCCGATTTAGATCCTTTTCGGGAAAACGAAATCAGCTTGAGAGATGAGATCCACAGAAGTCACTCTGAAAAAGATTTGGATTCCCTTTGCACCATGTCAGCAGCTAGAGAAACGATTTCTAGTGGAGAAATTTGGATCTCCCCCGCAGTTTCATTGAAGTCACCTACACAGACGAATTTCGAGCCTGGTGAAGGACCTCAATGGTCTCATGTACTATTAGGAAACTCCACAGCACTATCAAGCGAGACGGACCAAACACCTTCCGATATATCCATTTATTCTGTTGCCTCTTCGCGGACTGATGATACGGATTATGGACTATACTATAGGCGGATGGCACTATCATTAACACCGGATTATTAGGCAGGAGGAATTCACGAGCAGATATAAGATAGAAATGGGAGTTCCATAATTTGTATTTGTTGATGTAAGTTGGACTGTACTCGAGGTAACTTTTCTTTTCTTTTCTTTTCTGTTATCTATCACTACTTTCCTATTTGAGCCATACTCCTTCCTCTTTTGTCTATTGCTATTCCTCTTTTCTATATATATAGGATTTCCCCATAGATACGATATTTCTGCGTGGATGATATCGATATCAAGACTATTCTTCAGCCGTTTACTACGAGCACATTGTACACGTCTGAGGTTCGTACGTTTACTTTACTTGTTCACAACCTTTAACTCACATACTGCTATAGTTCCTACCACGTCCGCGACTATAGATATTCTTATTCTTGGTATCCACTAGATATTACGCATATGAGTTGCGCGACGCGCTTGGTGATGTTCCACGTGTACAACCCAGCCAGCTCGTGACCGTGCGGCATTAATATAAATTAAAAAATATGATCGAGCGCATCAGAAATTTTTATACAGCGTCAACAGATATAGGTCTATAAAATCTGATTCACCAGATTTTCGCTATTACGGTGGTCAAGAAATAAATTTCAAGGTTCAAAGTTGGTCTCTTTGTTCATTTCTTTGTACTAATTTACTTATCATCGGTCATGTTAGAAGCCACTCTAAGTTGCTGCGATTGAACTGCACCCATTAGGTGTCTCGTGGCATGATCACTCTAGCTCCACGCAATGTTTGAGCTCAACATTCTCACAGAGAATCATCGTTATATTATCTCATTGTGATCTCTGAGCAGGAGAAGCATGGTAACCAACATGACAGAAAAGTATAATAACCAGGCACACCACAGTGGCATCGAGTCAGACAACTCGAAGGTACGTATATGACATTCTAGTATATTCTGACTTGTTCTTTGGAGAAGTGCCACCCGCTTTGTTTGTATAAATGTACCATCCATCGGAACCTATCCTTCACCCCAACAACTATCTCGACCACCGTTCGATTTTTCCACCTTCATCTTCACTATCCTCTCCTCCTCACTATCATGTCACCACCGACACTGCAAGATATCATGACCGGGTGTTACGATCCAAGTAACAGGAAATTCGAATATACCTATTTAGAATTGTCTCAACTACCTTTGGCCGCACAAGATTTCCTTAGACTATATGGACTTGAGGTCACTCGAAAGCCACACGAGGAATTGACTGAAGAGGGGCGTGATGCCCTCTTCTCCCAACTCCTGAAAGTTCGTAAAGATGAGAGGGCTCGTCTTCACGAGACTCTATGCGCAGTTCACCTCGCCATTGTAACTCAAATGCGGAACTTAGCATCTGGCGACACTGCGGCACGTGCTACTCTGAGGGAGACATTATTCCCAGTGTGGCAAAGCCACTTGGACGATCATCTCTCGCGAATTGACGCCCTGCTCTGGTTCGAGCTGGAGATGAGGAAATGTTCTCAGTTCCGTTTACTACCCCAACACTACCTATCCAGTCGAACGGAGGATATTAATAGGATGGTCTCCTCTGCCCTTCAGTGGCTGCAGCAGGAGAAAGAGCGATTGGAAAGGGAAGATGAAGCTGAGCGTGCTAGGCAGTTGCTAGCACTCGAAAGCAACAATTCGGACGAAGGAAGCACTGAAGAAAGTAGCGCGTTGGATAGCCGATCCGAGCCCGAGGAGAACCTGTTTTCTGACAGCGATGCTCCTCTCTTCTCCAGCATTGAGTCAGATAAACCCATTCCAAGGCGCAATGCTGGCAATCGACGGCGGCTTTATGCGTACTACCGAATCATTTAAGTATCTTTCAGTGACGTATTTGGGGTCTTTCTCTCAGTGTATTTTCATAGCCTTCTTTGTACCGATTTTGTATAAGGCCAAATCTACGCTGTATATGACCAATAAATTTCAAGTCATCTAATCTAATCAGTGAATAGTTCCTGTTCCCACGTGCGAGCTAGTCAGGTCAATTCTATAATGTCGTTCTTCCCTCACTGCCATGTCCTCCGACTCTGATACCCGGACTCAGCATACTCACCATGATGCGTTCCGTCGCCTAGTGAGAAGCATGAGCGGGAAAAACGGCCCAGATTCATCTCTTACGACAGGTTCTATGTCCATAGGCGAGTCGGACGCAACGATGTCAGTGCTTCCAGTGCTTCCGGAGTCCAAAAGCTCCTCGACGACAACCACAGGGAAACCATTACAAAGGATGATCAGCAACAGCTCATCTACCACAAAGAAGAGGCCAAAGATCAGTGAACGCCTAAAACAACTGGGTAAAGATATTGCTGTAGGCAAGTTGCGGAAGCACAGCAATAAATCGGTTCCTGCGTCTCCTAGAATCAGCGTCGGCGAGGTTTCTCCAGGAGATATAGTGGCTGCTTCCTCAGCTTCTAGTTCTGGTTCACAGCCAGCTCAAACCCCGGGGCATACAAAGCTCTTGAGTATGGTAGCAGAGGCTGCAGAACTTGATGAGGCCGACATCGGAGGTGCATCACCAAAAAGTCCTTTAGATGATCCCCCAGAGGCATCTACGTTTGCCAAACGGATACAGGCCCTCGTTGACTCCTTACCATTCCCAACACCTGGTCAAAGACGATCCATTCCCATTGTTAAGGACCCCAAATCCCCCGCTCGAGATGACGACGGGTGCCCTGTTCCTCCCTCCCTGATTCTACACCAATCCAAGACTCGCGCCTCATTAACTTCTTGTCTAGTCCTACCATCATGAACGGATCCACGGTGAAAGGTCGGCCAAGTATCTGGAGTGTGCTCGAAAGAATCGGTGCTCCGGCCCACAGCTTCCCGCCCGCTCATCAGGGGAGCAGAAGATGACACCACCGGGGACGAAAGTCATAGCGACAGCGAGGAACACTCCATATACTCGGATAACTCGAGCGTCATGGTCTACTCGCCTCTCATCCCAAGTCTAGACGATCACGTCGAGTTGGCTGAACTGGTTCCAGTCGAGCAGGAAGAAGCTGCTTCTGAGAGTCAAACTGCGATTGAGGGTACGTCGTGGACGACGGTATGGCCGCTCTCAATTTGGTATGGCCCATCATCGCAGTCGACTGCCTCTGCTGTCGATGCCAAGAGCCATTTATCTGGAGACATTGTGCTTTCTCGTCCCAGAATAAGCCTGGACCGAGACGGTAATGTAATGAAGACACAAACTGCGCGAGCGTGGGTTCCCTCTACTACCAAATTATCTGTACAGGCCATGTGGTGGGGGTATAGAATGTAAGTACATCATTTTTTGATACCTTTTCAAAGAAACGAGTTTCCTTGATAGATATCTCCCTCCGCCAGTGCTAGAAATCCTTAGCGATAAGACATTAGAGGCGACGAAACGAGCGGCGATGATTACTACAGCACTTACCTGGTTCTTCAACCACCTGCCCGTAGACGCTCTTCCCCCTCCCGTGCGTCCTGCGGCTCTCCTTCTACAACGTCTAGCACCGTTCCTTGGATACATCGGCACCTTCATCTCCTGGAGCTGGAGTACTATCAAAAGTTATGATGTCGGTACGTGCCGCTGTCCTACAGTATGCGATTTTGCATTCACGAGGTAGATTGATCAATCTAGGATTTGGAGTTACCTTGACCGCGACGTGGCTACTCCCTGTCGCGCTGATACCAGGCACTTGGAGAGAGAACGATTTCCCAAAGTCGCCGACTCAGAGCCTGGTACCCCTCCCTCCCACTAGTCCGCCCGCCTCACCTCCGACCTCACTTCCAACTCTCAGCATGAGTTCTCCCCCACCAACGTCTCCGACCCTCTCCTACGTCACTGCAAATGAGACCATTACGTCGCCCATCGGCATGACATCCGTGTCGATTCCAATACCTCCAATACCAGTGGACATTCCACCTGTGCCTCCGTCACCTATCCTCCAAGCAGTACCGGTCGGTTCCCCTTTGATGGAACAGCTTTTGCAGGGGCCTGTACTTGGACCTGTACCACTTCCCGACGAGGATGCACCTTCACCCGTTCAACCGTATTCAAAGCCTAAGAAGGATCGTAAAAGCCGTGCAAAGATTCTGTTTACGAGAAGTCCAAGGCACTGAAGATACCCCGTTCGTTGTTTTTATGTTTCCTTCAATCCCAGCATGCTCGCAGAAATCTCTTTATTTTTCTTCTGCAATGACTTTCCAGGTGGACATATTACGTTGTATATGACAGCACGAATACATTCACGAA
This sequence comes from Psilocybe azurescens, assembly GCA_023853785.1. NCBI lineage: Eukaryota > Fungi > Basidiomycota > Agaricomycetes > Agaricales > Agrocybaceae > Psilocybe > Psilocybe azurescens. The sequence continues at coordinate 32,060 of JAJIRX010000180.1, read as the reverse complement.
TACTAACGACACATCCATTATTTGACTCTGTATTGCCGATCAAATCAAGTCGACCTTGTTGACCTCATTCAGGCTTCAATTTATTATGGCGGAGTATATGTCAACTATATAACAACTTGAAATGCAAAAATTCGAATCAATGAATCCCACAAGTCTTAGAATTGAGTCGAATGTGATAATATTCGGAATAAAGCACACTTATACAACTAAATGTGAGGAACGTAATCTACTTCTTCTTTCCTTTAGGGACGGCTTTGGCGGCAGGCTTTGCAGCAGCTTTGGCAGGAGCAGCCTTGTGGACCTTGGGCGCTACGACAGGTTTCTTTGCGGCGGGCTTTGCGGCTTTGACGGGCTTGGCTGCGGCTTTGACGATACGGGGCTTGGCTACTTTGGAGTGCTGAACGGGCTTCGCAGCAGCTTTGTGTCCATTGACGGTATTGGACTTCCGAGGCGTCTTGGTTTGTTGAACAGACTTCTTGACGGCCTTGACAGACTTAGCGGTAGACGCCTTTACGACGAGCTTCTTTCGCAGAGTGTTGGACGGGCTTTGGGGCGGCTTTGTGTCCATTGACGGTATTGGACTTTCGGAGAGTCTTGGATTGTTGAACAGGCTTCTTGACAGCCTTGACAGACTTCGCGTTGGCGGCAGGCTTGGAAGCAGTTTTGGCGCTGACGGGCTTGTGGGTCTTGGACGACTTGCTGACGGCGTTCAATTTTGCACCCACAGCAGTTTTTCTTCTTGTCGACGGGGACGCGGGCACCCTTTGTCGACTTGGAGGCGGACTTGGCGGCGTTGAGAGGCTTTTTGGCAACGACAGATTTCTGAGAACCTTTGGGCTTGACGGCGGCTTTCTTGGCAGTCTCCTTTGTTGCAGCGGCCTTCGACTTGGGCTTCCAGGCGCAAGCCTTAGCAGCACGGCGAAGGAGTTCACGTCGCTTTATAAACTGGTCAGTACATACCGACATTACAGTGTAGATCATGACGTACAACAACGGGATGAGGCTCAGCCAGTGCTCTTCGGGCGACGTGGGGGCATTCGTCGCCGAATACGCGGTACCCATCTGCGTTGTGATGCATCTGGTCGGAGTGATGGGCATTCAAATGAGGCATATGACTATCCTTGTCTGTTGGATATCGGCAGAATGCTCAGATGAATAATTATGGATAATAAAAAAGAACATACATCCGACATAAGGATCCCCTTTCCCTCCAGGCTTCCCATCGGCTTTGAAATGGTCGACTGTGCCGATCTTTGCGTGGCTGGCTTCGTGAATAATCGTTCCAGCGCGAGTGTTCTTGTCCGACGAGTAAAAATGCGGAACCAAACTTGATGTGGCCATTAGGATAGGTCCCTCCTTGAGTCAGAATAGGTTCCGCGTCGGTGTGAGGAATCATGATCTTCGAACTGTCTAGGGTGTTGATATTCTTCCTAATTTCTGCAACGTTCGCGTTTTTGCCGAATGCCTTTACAGTCGCCGGATGGGCCTTTGCCTGTGCGTCAGGTAAGTTGATGACGGCCTTCATGTTCTTGAGCTTCTGGTTGACTGGTTGAATATAGTCAATATCGCGTAAGATGCGGAAATAAAATACATTTGACTCACCAACAGGCATAGTCTCGACGACTTTTGCTTTATGGTCACCGTCCCCGATCTTGGCTTCCATAGGCATAGGAGCAGCCAGGACAGCTTCGAATAATTATGTTTAGATTCGTGGCAAGACTTTAGGATAAAAATGACATACACTGTAAAGAAAGGACAGCAGCAACTGCAAGTGTAGCGTAGGAAGGGTAGAACATGGTCGTAAAAATGTTGGATAGAATATGCAAATTAATTGAGTAGATTTAGGCGCACAGCACCTAAGAAGACACCAAGACAACGTTAGCACCATCGCAGCCTGGCAGAAATGGCAGAATGCTCACCTTGAAGTTGAATTTGTTGGGGAAATCGACCAGCGAGAACCGTGTAGAAACCATTCCCAAATGGCAGACTTTTATAGTTTTCACTGTGTTGATGGAAAATAAGGGAATTTCAATTGGGATATAACCGAGCATCACTTCTCGAAGATCATGACAACAGAGATTCCTCCAAGCTTCTCCAAGGCCAATCAGGACTGTTCTTATATCAGTACTAAGAGCGAATGTCGGGCTGGAGCCCACAGCCTTGAATTTTCACATGCGCCTTGTCGAAGTGGTACAGGTCTCAGAGTAGACAATTCAATGCCCATCCTAAATACATAGATGAAATAGAACGAGCAAGAATGAGGGTTTTCTTCACTATTATCCCATCCAAATCCCAGCAATACTAGTAGTCGCCCGATAATATATCCATACCCGATATCGGCCAAGCTCTACCAAGACATTATTTGTTTCATTATCTTGCCCGTCTTTTACTACAATTTCAAATGAGAAGCAAAACTTCAAACCTCTCCAAACGCCCATCGAACGGCAAATAAAGTACAAGAAGATACATCGTTGCCAGCACCGCCAAAAGGACGTCCCAAAGAATGGTTCTCGTCGAGCAGAATAACAAGCTAGATCTGATGGTTTTATCTGATGTATATCTGTATGTTGTGCCCGCATAAACGATCGCATGTACAGGTGTTCTCCCGAGTCAGCTCGAGTCAGCCTGAGTCGCGAGGTCCGGATAGTATCTGTAATACGAGTCCCATACAGTTTCGGACAGTCCCAAGTGCCCAGCTGCGTCCATTATAACTCACACTTACATCATAATCACCACAGAAGATCAACTAGGAACTTAGAAGCACTTGTGGATCTTATGTGAAGGTAAATACTCAGTAGAGGTGAAAGCATATAATCAGATTCCCGTCGAATATTGTAACCAATTTAAAGCAGTAAAGGTAAGGGTCATCGAGCGAGCATGAAGGGACGAGGTACAGTAAAAAGTTGGGTAATGGGGGTACAATCGGCACATTTACTCTGGATATATCTCGACTTCAGGCCTTCACGCTCCAAGGCTCGTATCGAGAAGTAAGAACGCCTTCCTCGATTGCCTTAATTTCTTTTGAAGAGAAGTCATCTTACGACATACAGCTCTAGATGGAGTTTAATACTACTCACGAAGGGCCAAATGCGTTGAATGGAACCGACAAAGTGCGAGGTTACCTATAATAAGAGGTAACAAACTTCGGAGTGAGCGGTGGTCCAGTGGTTGCGTGGAACAAAGGAACGCGTAGATATCGAGGACACACCCATCATATACCACAAGCCTGGGACCCCTAGATCCCTCCAGGCACCGTTTATCTCGCCTTCTTCGTTGAGTCCCCAAATAGGTCTGCATTTATTAGCAATCTTCTTCACCGCACACCCTGTGAACATGTTCGATGGGTGTTCCGACGCTAGATGCATCAAACATACGTGATCGTATCTTGGCATTGAAAAGAATAAACCTACCCTGTAGAGAAAACTACGACGTCAGCAGAGAGTTCTGATCCATTTTCGAATTTGATGCTTGTCTCCGTAAAGCTAGAAATGGTGCTATCGGTCTTCAACTTAATCTTGCCTTCAGCAATAAGTTTGCTGGCCCCAGTATCTATCAGGAGAAGATAGGGATATATAAGACTATTATGTATGGAGATTTATTCACTCACCGAGGTAATATCCTCCTGCTTTGCTCCATGCCAAAAGCCCAAAGCCAGTACCTTTAAGTCCCAGATTCGTGCGGAAGCCGACCTTATGGAGCGAGTCAAGTAAATCTCTATACGTACAGGAGTTGTCAGCTTTCATGATTGACCGGAAAAGACTGCCAATGATTTTTGTCTTACTTGTCGAGCTCCGCGATACGTTTTGTCTGCCTTTGGTTCAGAATAGTGGACATGTGATGTGGGAATGATGCATTCAATCGATCCATAATGTCAGCCGGAGGTCCACCTTCCCAGTAACCCCCTAGAATTGCTCATTGGCTCAGTTGATATAAGACCACGGAAGAATGGTAACATACCTTTCATGATTGTCTCCCATCCGTTTTTCGTTGACATAATGTAAGTTGAACCACGTTGGAACATCGTTACGTCTGGTGTCGGGGAAGATTATTTAGTGTCTGGAGTACTTCCGTTATACACCCCACTCACCAATTCCGTGTTGTTGATAATCTTGAGAAATGTCGTGCGCTAAATTTGGTTTTTAAGTACGACCATAGCACGCCGGTACGTCTTATTGGAGTTTGAAACGAACCGGAAGTGCAAGCGCCCACAACGACGATCTTCTTTCCTTTGTGATCCAACGCGCGCTTATGTTGACTCGAATGGAGAATTTGACCTTTGAATCTATCCTATATCCAACTTTAGCCGTGGAATTTTTACCATAAAATGAAAACGATCCACCATTCCCGGGTAGGAAGGCGTATTTGCCACGCCACTCCCAAGGCCCGTACCGAATACGATATGGTTCACGACAAATTTCCTCTCGGTGCCATCTGCGCGGTTGATCCTGACGTGCCATTTCGAGGTTGCAAAATTATGTTTAACCTCTAAAATAGTGGAAGACGTCCAAACGTTTAGTTCGAGAGAATCTGCGTAAGATTCAAGCCAGTTTGCGAGCTATAAATGCGTGTTCAGAGTGAGGAGTTGTTTATTAAGGTATAAACGCACTTTCTGAGCTGGAGTATACACGGGCCAAGTCGACGGGAATCTGAAAAGGTCGGTTATAATTCCATTAAAATCATGGCATTATAACGCGCTAGAAAACCAATGAACACTAACGGGATATAAGGCATGTGGTCATACCCTCGAAATACATGAAATGATGGAAAGACTAGAACATTTAAACAGAACACTCACAGATAGGATCGTGGAGGCAGAGTGCATCATACCTGTTCCTCCAGTTATCACCGATTCTAGGGTTCCTTTCCACGATCAAGGAAGGTATGTCCAGATACTTGAGTCGGGCAGCAATCTCCAGTCCACTTTGCCCACCTCCGATGACCAACACCAGTGGGTCCTGGTCGACGAAGTCTACTTCGCGTTTCCGCTGTGCTTCCCACTTCCCATGGTTTGGTTCCATGTTTCTCAAAGGCCCAGTCTTCTCTGGAAATTTAGTCAAACCCTCAAGATTGGTAAACACGACATGAGCTTTCCATTCTCCACTCGCAGTCGGTACCAAGCGTGCTATACCCGAAGCCTGTCCAACGTCCGTCGCGAAGTCGAACATAAGGCTTACCCAGGCCAAATCCGGGTAGGGTTGCTGTAGGGCCACAAATTGCTCCCTGAGCTTCACGTTGTGCAGTTTAGAAAGGCCCAGGCGATCCGTTAGAATTTCGCAATCTTCTCCTTTCCAGAAAAGGTTCGCATATCCCAGGTGAGGGCCAGCATGTCGCGCCAGAACGCATCAGGAAGGAGAAGAGATACAATAGCGCTGACATCACCAGCCGTGGCGGCTTGGGAGAAGGAAGACAGCCAGTCCTGAGCGACTTGTTTGACATCCAAATCGGGGGCAACCGACGCGACGCCTAGCCGATCAAGTGTGGGAAGAGGAGTCTCGGGAACATTGGCCATGATTTATTGATTTGCGGGAAACAAGTGGGGTAATAGATTGAAGCGAAGCAAAGAGAAATAACGAAGCCATTTTATCTGTATGTTCGGTTTGAAACCGGTACCATTTATTCAACGCTCTATCCTACATAACATGCACGAATCGGGACAAGAATGGATGGCACCGAAGAGGGGCTCATATCTTGGTTATGTTCTCCGATATTTTGGGGTCACATGTCGATCGATAGTGCATTTTTGGGCACCTTAATTTGCGAACAGAAGGTTCGGATTGAACCAACACGAACATATGCGAGGGCTTGAAGGGGCACGCGCAACGTAATGACACTCTAAATGACACGTATGTACCAGCCGACTTCATTCATACTCGCACCTTCGAATAAGAATTTCATCATAGCCCACACCATGGATAGTCGAATTCGTTTTTGGCTAGGGTCCGGTGATCAATAGTGATCAGTTTCAAGGAAAGCTTTTTTTTCAAGAATACTGCCGCATATCAAGCAGACTGGCTGCACCTGAGATTGCCCAGGAGAGAGACACTTCAATGTATACTGAGACAGAAAACGATGACAGTAGATAGATATAAGAGATGATGGTAAGTGACGATTGTACATTGGATGTTACAGGTGCGCAAAAATAAGGAAACCGTTAGGAAATACATCCAGGTAAAGCTCGGCCATGGAAAAGAATGTCACCGAAGTGGAAGGCATAGCATGAATGTGGTTAGATTGACCATGTTGGTGACGTGAACACAAGCAACCGGTCGAAAGAGAGATACTGTCAATAGATACAAGTGAGAGCAGAACACAAATGACTGTCGTGAATCAAGCAGTGAGACCGAAAAGTTGAAGGAGTATCGCATAGAGTTGGATGACATATATTTGGAGAAATGAACTGACGTTGAGCGTAGATATGAGGGGGGAATTGTTGAGTAAATGATGAAGCCAGGACGACCTTGGCGATAGACTGTGTGGCGCCAATTTCAGCTTCGGGTACGGTCTCAGGCGAGGACGAAGAGGAAACAATATGGAGAGAGTCACTTGAGGATATTGAAAATGTGAAATTTGAGGAATGTGGGGACGATAATAAGGATCTATGATGGTTGGAAGAGTCCGAAGGCGACTTGTGATTGGGATTGGAATTTGGCAAGCCGGAAAGCTTTTCTTGTCCTTCGTTGCCATCTAGTCATGACCCATCGCTCCAGGACGAAGACGAAGACGGTATCCAGGGCTCCGCTGCCCAACCCGATTGAGGAGGAGGGGGAATGACCATTTGGAGCCGGGCTGAGGAGAAACGAAGGTCGGAAGGGGAGGAGGCAGGTTCTCTCCTTCGTCATCACTGTACGTTATTGACGCCTCTTTGCCAGGGAGCGTTTTTTGAAGACTTCGAGGACTTCGAAGATGCTGAGGATGATGACGAGTCGGAGTCGGAGTCAGAGTCAGAGTCAGAGTCGCTGTCGTCGCTTTCAGACTCGATTTTCTTCTCCTCCTTGGTCTTCTTCTTCGTCGTCTTTTCCTCCTTATCTTTCTCCTTCTCCTTCTCCGTGTCCTTGACAGTGTCGTCCTCTTTCTTCTCCGCCTTCACGCCTTTTTTTGGAGGTTTTCTGGCTCTTTTTGACTTCCTCCTCTTTGTCGGTAGGCTTCGACTTGTCGTCTGTCGCTTCGCTCTCGCTCTTCTTGTCCTCTGCGTCGGATGCTTTTTCCTTCTCCTCTTCCTCTTTCGCTTTTGCTTTGGCCTTCTTTTTTCCATCCTTCTTTTTCTTCTTCTTCGCCGCCTCCTTATCCTTTAGCTGCTGCCTCATCTTCTCCAGCTCCTCTTCCTTCTCTTTCTCTGCAATGAGCTTCTTGACTTTCTCCAGTTCCTGGTCTTTCTTATCTTGAGCTTTCTTCAATTTATCTTTCTCCTGCGCTTCTTTACGACGTTTCTCGCGCTGTAAGAAATGGTAACAAAGAATGAGACATGAGTGAGACATGAGATAAAACGATACTGACCTGCGCCTTCTCTCTAACCTCTCGTGCCTCTTTCTCGCGCTTAAGTCTCTCGCGCATCTCACGTTCACCCTTCACCCAGTCCTCAACACCATTCGCAGCTGCCTCAGGCTGAGCTTTATGTTTCAACAGATCTGCAGAAGACAACAACATAAGCAAGTTATTACACCAAACGTCTCTGCGCCTGAAGTATAATCAAGAAGGGTACTCACATCCTTGAAGCCCAGCAACGCTGAATTCATCCTCCGGCAGGCCGTCGGCGAAGCGTTTCGCAAGGGTGGCGAGCGTCTTCCTGTCCAATGCCTTCACTTTGGTAAGGGATGCATCGGGTGGCGGGGGGAGGTAGGCGGTATTTGTGGCTCCGAACTGGTCCTTGTCCAAGGCAATGGGATTAGATGAGGGTGAGTCAGGGATCGGGGACCCAGAGAAGGTGCGTGGGAGCGGAGGAGACATAGATTCCGATGGCGAGCTCAACATCGGAGACGTGGCCCCTGATGCCATCATAGAGGCTGACGAGGGAATCGAGCCCGAAATGAGGGATGAAGCAGACGAGGCGATGCTGGTGGAGAGAGACCATAACGAGGGTGGGACGAGCTCGTCGCCCTTCCCATTGAATCCCTCATTTTTCTTTCCGCTGGAGGATGCTTTCGCACGTGGTTCGGTAGGGACATACGTTCGTACATTCCCGTCCTTGTCTTGCACCTGCACGTTAGAGTCGATGTCGAGACCTTCGAGCTCGGGGTCGTTGTCGGGAATGGCTTCCTCCTCCTCTTCGCAGGGGAAGAAGTTGCGGAATAACGCCTCAGCTTGCCACTTAGACGCATTCTTGAATTCAACCCAGACATCCATTCGACCTGGGCGCGATAGCGCAGGATCCAGGCGCTCGAGGTGATTCGTAGTTCTGAAAGATGCATCAGTCGTTGCACCTCGATATGCAAACAGATGCGATGTTTCAAAACTCACGCAAACAATAACCGGCCCTCAGACGCAGCCACGCCATCCAAAGCGTTTAACAGACCACTCAAGCTGAGAGTGTTCATATCTGACAAACCACTGGACCTTCCGTATCGTCTTCTGAGGCCGCCCATGCCACCCCAATGCCCCCGCCGTAGCCGGGGAAGGCGTGCATATCGAGGCCTGAGCCTCCTTGCTGATTATCCCCAGATCCTAGATCGTCTAGGTTGTCATCCTCGCGATTGGTGCTTCTTACGAAGGCGGCATCCAGATCTTCAAGTAGAAGCACACAACGGGCAGGCACACGGCCCATTAAGGCGGTAAGCGTGTTATCAGAGATCCATGATGCCGATAGCGAAACGACATAGATGTCTAGCTGGAGCTGGCCGGCTAAGGCATGAATCAAAGAGGATTTGCCGGATCCTGGTACTCCGTGTAGGAGGTAACCGCGCCGGAACGGTATACCACGGTCTGCATACCACTGACCGTTGGAAAAAGTTAGTAAGAATATGTTTTCGTTGTTGAAGGATCGAAGGAAGTGAGGAGAAAGAAAACATACCTTTTCACTTTTCAGGAAATCACGTGCATCATCCACAAGCATTTCCTTGACCCCTGGGTTCAGCACAATGCTTGATAGTGGGCGCTTGTGACGTGAATCAGTCCATCTCCACGATCCATGCGCGTCGGCAAAGTAAATTTGGATGCGGTGCACTGCTTCGGCTTCGTACTCCTTCTTCGCTTGTAATACGAGCTGCTTCAGGATAGCATTTGAACGTGCAACCACACTGGCGGAAATCAAAATTGGTCAGCGTATGTTTAGGGGTGTAAAGCGGGCGGCTAACCTAATCGACAGCATCTCTGATCCCTCCTGCTTCCTGCCCCGCCGAACGCGGAGCCAGTGCCCACGATAGAAGATGGTGTGTGTGGTGTCATACGTCGGTTGAAAAACCACCCTCGTTTTTGGTCGACTCTCGCTATCGGGGTCCCAGCCGCCTGAGCCACTTGATTCGGCCACTTCCCACTGATCCCAATCAGCGTCTTCTGCGGAGTAATGAGAAGAAGCAGCTCCTCCAGGACCGGCGGTGCGCGTCGTGGTTTCGAACTCGCGCGAGCGTTGCCACTCAGGTCGACGCGAAAGCCACAACATGAGCCAGTCATATGGAAAGTCCTCTTCGCTGAAGTGAGCGGTGAGGAAGAATGCTGTGGAATTGAAGTCAATAGGTTGATACATGGCAAACAATTGACACAGCGCTACTATTACACAGTATGACTCATACGAGTACACACTGCAGTATAGCTGCAAGGCTGAGAAGGTGATTGCCACTCACAGTTCACGAAATGTGACCTGTACGAAGAGTGATGGAGTGAGATTTGATAGCATTGAAAGAAAAGATCAACGTACCAGGCGGAACTGGATACTCGTCTGGCTGTCTCGACTGTGCCGCCGAGAACGACGAGCTTCATGCCATCAATAACGGAAGAGCCTCCATGTCCCCCAACCAGGGGCTGAATGAGAGACTTGAATGCATCCATGGGTAACGGATGATGAACTGGTGATGATGGTGGTAGTTAGAGAGAGACCCGAAGCATAAGTCAAAGATGTATTAAGTCCTTAGATACTGTGAGAATACGTTATGTGAACAATTACGCTGTGTGACTTGCGTTTAGCACAGTATTTTGGGGATGACTAGGAATGCGGCCCCGGGCCCGAGACTCAAGAGGTCGATAAGGGGTAATCGGCAAGGCGTAATGAGGATATGTGGGCCGTCCAATGTCGATACTTTATGCTAGACAGCACTGAACAATGTACTGGTTGTGAGTCAAGACAACGCGTCAGCACTGCCTCCCCGAATATCTCAGACCACAATCCTCATTCTTTAGCTGTGCCTCGAGGCATCAGGAACGGTACTAAGACTGTCTAGTACCGCCGCATGCTGCGGTCCGCTCCTATTAAGGTCACGCCACCAATGTGATCGCTGGAGCTGCCTCGCCTGACCATTCATTAAGTTCATACTCACATCTACCTTTCAAAAACCGGTACCCACCCTCGATGATAATCGACATCGCCCTATCGTGTGTATCCAGGAAAATTTTAATACCTTATCTCCTTGTGTACAAATGGGAATGGAAGAAATTTGTGCCAATTGGACCCTTTTCTGCCATGAAGGTCTCATGGAGGTATGTCAACTCAATCCCGAACATCAGAATGGATATCGGTGGTCTGTTTATAGACAAGGAAGAGATGTCATGACAAATATGTGTGTAGCAACAATTTGAGAACGTCTACCCCGTTCTTCGTGATGATACTGAGCTAACTTAGAGAGGTTAAGAACTTATGAATAGCTGGAGAGCTCCGTGCCAATGCAGTTATCTGCGTAGATTAGATCAAGGGTCTTTCTCACTGCTAAGTGACAAATGGTACTAAGAATCAATGCTACTCAAAAGGTGTCCAGACCTCGGAGAGTCCATCGATAGTTCGATGATAAGATCAGTTTATTATCGTTTTCTCTAGAAAATGGATGGAATGATCAGAGCAGCGCAGCATCCGGTTGCTGTAATATATGACGGGATGACTCGGGGCCATAGCACATTGCGCTCTATTGCGCTTGGCATGCATGGCCTTCTAATTTTAATCTGTACCCCGAAGCTCGAGTCGATGCAGTCCACTAGTTACCGGTCCTTAGGAGCAGGTCCACTGGTGTGCTCTGGCTACCCTTGAACCTGTACATTTTCTGTTGTCGCAAATATGATGTCGCTCTGAATGCCACTCGTGCAACTGTATCCTCATTTCATCCCGTGTCTGAAGACAATCTCAACATAATGAGCTGAGGACATATCGCCTGACAGTTTCTATTTATAAAACTTACGAAATATCAGGATGTCAAAAATGAGTGCTCACCGCCAACTTTGCCCAAGCTTAACCAAAGGCAGGTGCTGTTGGATGCTCGAGTCCATGTGGAACAACCATGACTATCCCGAATACAGAGTAGAGGCAGCACCCTCGATCAAGAGCGAGGCTATGCCCGTGTACTTCTGCGCTATTTGTCTGCCCAAGATCTTGTGGGACATCGGCGTTATTCTCCACACAATGTCTGTAGTCGTATAGATGTTGAGGAAAATTGACAGACAGTAGTATGGAATTCCGAATCTAGTCTCTCGAGTATAGGAAAAGGGCCCTTTGGAAGCAATTATATCTTCCATGCCAGCAAAGACTGATCGCCGTTTTTAGTCCACGATAAAGCAATCAAACATAGAGGACGTACCTATAGCAGCAGAGAGTATAGTGCAAGGAAATATAAGGGTGTACGCCCGTGATCTATAGAAAACAAAAAAGCTATATATCTAAAGTACAGAATTGAGCTACCTGTTCACAAGCATCAGAATTTACTAACTGAAACGCATCACTTAGAAATATAAGCATTGCGAGGGCAGCAGTGGCTACTGTCTCGTACCACACTGATTGCTGTCCAACTAAGTCGGGCCTTGATCTCCGAATGTAACCCACGCTTGCTCTCCATACGCGGCGTTGGCGGTAAAATTAACCGAGAGAAGGAATACGAAGATGGTGTTCATAAAGCATGTCACCAGGCGTTTTCTTCGCTACGCAGTCTTGGATTTCATGATATTTTGTACTGTGGCGTAATATAGACACATCGATGCCATACAGCATGTACTCTGGCCCGTGCTCGAACAGAGAAATGGTGGTGAAAGGGGAAAGCACAATCGATCTTTGTACGCCGGTGTTCTTGAGTGGGGTGATAGTTATCATACATGCGGAACATAACAACGACATGATATCATACCGGTATTCATCTGTCCGTCACTACCTGGTGCTGCGAGGACTGCTGATCATTCGAAACACAAAATATTGTGGGCGCCTATTACTTTTCAAGATCGTGCCAGAATGCTCTTAGACGCCAGACCAGCACGGTTTCGTTACTTTAACTGGGCTGTTATATAGCATCATACTACTCGGTATTGTCCTCAATCAAATATTATTCGCCCATCATGTGCTCGAATTTCTCAGGACCTTCAGGCTTCTTATAAATATAAAAGCCCCTATATACCGGACAAGCAATTCCATTCGGCTAACTTAAACCGGCATGTCATCTTCAGACCATGACCATACCAATCCTCCTCGCCCTTCCCGATCCCTCGAAGGCAGGGTTGCGATAGTTACAGGAGCGGGATCCAGAGCAAAAGGAATCGGGAACGGAAGAGCGGCTGCCATTCTTCTCGTCGAAGCTGGGGCGCGAGTCGTGTGCTTGGACGCTAATCTGGAATGGGCGGAGGTCACCACGTCCATGATTGAAGAGGAGTTCGGCGAGGATAGAGCGACTGCTTTGCAAGTAGACGTAACCGAGGAAACGCAATGCAAATCTGCAGTTGACACCGCCTTGGAGAAGTATGGCCGGTTGGACATCCTGGTGAATAATGTTGGTGTTGGAGGCCCTGGGGGAACTGCTGTTGATGTTGACCCTAAGGAATGGGCAAGAGGGCTGGAGATAAACGTCACGAGTATGATGCTGATGACGAAGTATGCGGTGCCAGCCATGGAAAAGAACGAACGACATCCCATTTCCGGACGTGGGAGCATTGTCAATATAGCTAGCGTCGCGGGCCTTAGGGGTGGTACACCCATTCTATTATATCCTACCAGCAAAGGAGCGGTCGTCAACATGACCAGAGCAATGGCCGCCCACCATGCTCCCAGCGGGATCAGAGTCAATTGTGTATGTCCAGGTAAGTGATTCTCAACTTAGAGAGGACATCTTCAACTCCATTCATGTTCAAAAACTATTAGGAATGCTCTATACTCCCATGCTGTTTGGAGGAGGGATGTCTGAAGAAGTACGAGAAGCTCGTCGCTCACGCAGTCTTTTGAAAACCGAAGGCAACGGCTGGGATACTGGATGTGCGGTTAGATTCTTGGCCAGTGACGAAGCGAGATGGATGACTGGAGTTATCATGCCTGTCGACGCAGGCTCTACTGCTGCCTCAAGCGGAATGAGCGAAGGAATGTCCTCCACTCTTGCAGGAGGCACAGAGAGTGCAAAACATTAATTATATTTCTCGTGTGTATCACCCAAGCTGCAAAAATATAGGATGACATGCCAGCCATGATTACTCCTCTATATCTTATTCATGATACCCAGAAAGGGTGTCTATAAGCACGGTTCCCTCAAAGATAGGGGCTCCCGCCAAGCGCTGGCTTCCAACGGACTCCCGGGCCGATTATATAAGAGATAACTGGTTCACACAAGGCTGAAACTTTGTTGAAAGTCAAAAGGATTCCTTTCTATTCGACTCTTCTACCATTTACGTGATTCTTCCAGTATCATGGAAAACTGGCAAACAACTTTCATGCGGCGGAACTATCTGCAGACCGTGCTCCGTCCTGACTCTTCCGAGTTACAAAGTTCGGGACACGGGATCGCGTCATCCTCACACAATTGACGTTGTTTATAAGCACCAGTCGCCCGTGTACTGCTCATTCCCAGCCACTATGACTTCCGAATTTTCTTCCAGCGATTTCTCTTCCATACCAGTCCTTGACTACTCTTTGCTAGATTCGCCTGATGGCAAATCTAAATTCTTGGATCAACTGCGACATGCACTTATCAATGTCGGATTTCTTTATCTGTCTAACCACTCAGTGTCGCAAACAGATATCGATTCGTTGATTACCTACATCCCGAAACTCTTTGCTTTGCCACTCGGAATCGAAGGAGAAGATCAAGATGGCAAACTCAGAACACTTCCTGGGTTATTCACGCCTGGGAGCAGAATTGACGAAAGGAGCCGTTGATCAGAGAGAGCAATTTGACTTCGCCACAAAGCATGTTTCAAGGTGGAAAGAAGGCGATCCAGATCACTATAGGCTATGGGGCCCATGTCAGGTGTGTCACGCTGCGATGTGGTCGAGTAATCGATTTATTTATTTATATCCCTGGCGCAGTGGCCAGACGAGAAACTCATTCCCGGCTTTAAAGACGTCCTAGAGCGCTACTTAGATCAAGTTCAAGATCTTAGCTACAAATTTTCTTCTCTCATTGCGGAATCATTTGGCCTTGGGCCCGACGGTCTCTCGGAATTCTACGATACTCCGGAATTGATGCAACACCGCGCAAAGATTGTCAAGTATCCCGTCGTCGAGGGATCTAATGACCAGGGCGTCGGGCCTCACTATGATGCTGGCTTCTTGACTCTCGTGAGTGTCAACATCAAACGATTGCTATCGGTATTAATGGAGAATGCCGTAGCTTTTGCAAGCATCAGAGCATCGTGGACTACAAGTCCAGAATCTGTCCGGACAATGGATCGACGCCCCTCCCGTTCCCGGAACATTCGTTATCAATCTCGGAAAAGGTATTCCGATTCCCAGACTCACGGGCATGATAAATTTTTTACTTTTCCTCCAGCTTTAGAATTTGTGACAGGCGGACTCGCCCGAGCCACATCTCACAGGGTTCTTTCTCCCAAAGGTTCCACACCGCGATATTCCGTACCATTCTTCCAAAACATTGGACTGAATGTCAAGCTCACGGAGCATGTCCTCAAATGTAATCGATTATTTCATTTCTGCCTTACGTACAATACTAATACCCATTGCAGTCCCTCCAGAAATCCTGGCTTTGAAGAACACTAGAGGCAATGTTGCCGCGACAGACTGTGAGCAACACACGTAAAACAACCTTCTACATTGTGCTGATGACCATCACGAGCACAGCTGTAAATTTTACTGAATTTGACCGTGAACCATCAGGAAAGGTCAACCTTATAGGCCGAGTAAAGTGCGATACCATTTCTGATTTCGATTTCGAGTCTATGTCCTTATCGTTTTCATAGGAGCCACCCTGATGTCGCAGAACGTCATTATCCCGAGCTTTTCAAACAGGTATTCCCCAATGGATATGCTGGCAAGGGAAGCGCCTATTAATGATGATCAGCCCCATTGATATGATTTGGGAAAGAGATTTTCGCTTGTATTGCCCGAGTGTACAATGTAAAACACCGCTGTTATAGATTATACTGTATTAATGTCGGCGTATGTAAGCCGTTTTCTGAATCATTGGCAAGAGGAAATCCGTGACACAGCAAGTGTAGATTGAATACGCAAGTATGGCATTGGTTATCAAGACACACACTCCTTCCTACTACAACACCAAGGAAGCGTTACAACTCTTGCTGTGCCGGATTAGATGCAACGGGTTGACTGACGCAATCGTTCACAGCATTGCACATCAACAGGACTGTCATGAAGTTTTGTCAGGAAACCCTTCGCACTCGCAACCGTTTTGCCAGCCCCGAGAGTCGCTCCGAATTCATTTGGAAAGGCGTACTCCGCCAATTAGGTGACGCTCGAGAAATATAAAGCGCCCCGTAGTACGTACGTGATCCTATGACGGAAATCAAGCTCGTTGCTTATTTATGTTATTAAACGCCATGCATTTTTCCCGTCTGAATGATTTGTAACTTTGTGTTTGTAATCTCTATCCACTGATGCCTAAGGTATATTACGATATCTTACTCCAGTCTCCCAGACCACCAGAAACAACCATAGCCTGAGACGCGACTCTCTATCCCGATTCCCGAGTAGTAGTTCTGGGTTTCTGTTTTAAATCTACTTCCTCGATGTTGGCTTGGATATGTCTGAGGCGAGCGTGTAGTAAGCGCTGGATGGTTATGATCTGTGTCGTTGGACACTATGAAACGCGTCCTGAATGACTCGGACTTCTCGGATCACCTTGAGGGGGCGCCCATGACGGTCTGAGGAGCAGGCACCGGGAGTGCGTACAATTGAAAGGGTAGAATTTGCTCACATAGGTCATCAATCTCCTCGTTAATATCTGTTTGTGGCCATATCGAAGACTGCGCGGATCCCGGCAATCATGTCAATTCGGATCAAATGTAGTCAACGAATGCATACTTCACGCTAAGTAGACAAAGCTGCTCACAGCTCGCCGAACCTCGACGTCTCCTTGATATTTCATCCCGGCTTTCTTTCTTCTTGGTAGACTTTCATGCTCGAGCAAGCTGCTCTCTGAACACCTCTTACTCCAATAGCAGAACACTATGGCCGTTCATTTGATCAGACTGGATGATCGCGACCCCACTATCTCATATTCCGCCAACACTTGGGGACAAGCGGGGAACGGCAATGAATATCTGCATACGACTACACGAAGCAATCGCGTAGGGGCATTTATGAGAATCCCTTTCAACGGTTAGTAATCCATAATTATAGAGATGAAATCGACTGACCTCGAAGTACGGCTAAAGGCACTAAAATTGTCCTTTATGGAACCGTCGACTCTTCTGTCATCGGGACACTACCTCACTCGCTTATCACTGTAGATGATAGTCGGGGATACGACTTTGTAGGGCCGCAAAACAGTGAAATCCAGTACCAACAGAAATTCTGGGAGTCCAGCGACCTCCCTCCCGGACCGCATTTGTTGACTGTCAGCATCACTTCTGGCTCCACCAATAGGGCGGCATTCTCCTTCGACTACGCAGAATACTATCCTCTGGATTTGATCTCAACTGGCTCTAATTCATCTTCATCTTCCATTACTCTCCCTACTAATACCCCTACACCAAGTTCCTCCCATAGCAGTCATAGCAAATCATCGACGGCAATAATTGCGGGTGCCACATGCGGCGCTGTCGTCTTCATCGCCATTGTGTTGGGAGTAATTTTCTGTATAAGAAGGAGAAGACGCACAAAAGACCCCGAGACGAGTCAATGGCGTATGTTGCTTATTACTGGTATACCTGTTTATTTTGGGCTCACCGTTGTAATCACTGTGGGTCTCTTTGCTCAGCTTTCCGACGAGGAGCCTCTCCAAGTGGCGATAGAAGTGTTACGCCATTTATTACACACAGCCGCAACCCTTCAAATCAATTTATGGCCTCCAATAACGAACTGAATAGTTCAAGCGTCATGTCCGAATATCGTTCCGTCACTGCTGGAGGTGCCACCCAAACTTCTTCTGTCCAACATGACACGAAATCAATAACGGTCGGTGGAGAGGCGAGTCAGCCAAACAATGTACCTCCAGTCTCTGGTGGTGGACGCAGTAATCCACCTCCGCGCTATGAGTCGTATAGATTTCCAATAGTTCCAGCAGTGACTTCCGAGCCTTAAAATGCGTTCACAAGACAGCACTACTGCGACTAGAATATTGGTGTAAACATCCACATTTTAGCGGTTCGACGTCTTTATATATACGGCGGATGTGTGCTATGCCCATTTACACCCGGCATTAATCAGCTGTATTTAAAAACCAGAGAGGTGACAGAACGCTCCAAAATAGAATATAATTCTTTGGAGGCGGATTGAACAAATCATAGTGTGACAGCCCGAATTAGCGTCCACAATTCGGGCGCCCGCACGTGCTTAGCTGGGAGTCATTCCACAATCGCCGAATCGATCTTGTCATCTCAGTCGATTTTTGCTTCATACCTCAGCTCGACCACTATTTCCATGCGCATAAACATTCGTCATTCGTCATTATTTACTACGGGATATGCAGACTCTGGAACCTTTTTAACCCTAAGAGAAGATTTTGTCAATAGATCAAAGCTTGATAACGGCTATTGCTGGTGGGGTTAAACTGATCCTCATCTTAGTAGCTGTATTCTTGGACTAAACATAAGATCTTAAGAGCATGAATCAACCATCATCAAAACTGCGAAATTTGATGGAATATTTCCATTATGCTTGTCAAAGAAGAATAGATGCCCATGTCGCTAGACGGACAATACATATAATTATGAGGGTAATATTTATCTAGCACATGAAATTGCTTGGGATCGTACAGACTTATTTGTTAGTTTGAGTTATCTGTGTTGTGCACACAACATTCAGATGCATGTATGGAGACCGACTTAGAACCCCTATTTCAATTTCAGCCGAATGTCCGGCGGCTAAGTATACACTCCCGTCTTACTTAGTGTCAAATTCAGCACAAACCACACAGCAAATTATATCCCTGCCGTTATTAATACTGCCGTTGGTTGATGACAGCAATCGAGTCACAGCCTGTCTTTTTCTCAATCGGCCCAGCGATATGTTGTACGCAAACTACTGTTGACTATTCGTGACGAGTCATACCATGTATTGAGGCAATAACCAACCTATTCTCACTTGGACAGTTGTGGGCAATAGCTTTGGTATACACACGTCATGTGTTCTATTGTTGTTCTCAACTTGTTGTATCATCAGCAGCCGGGTGTTCAATGTTCATTCTTTGTCTCATCACGGTTCATAATAGAAGTAACTGGTGTGTGACTAATACATCGTAATTAAATTATATTCAGGATTCAATCTTCCTGTTTGATTTTGCTTATAGAATGTAACTGTTTGACAATAACACGCCTCTTTTTTGACCGTAACCGACAGATGCCGTTCACACCACAGCCTGCCGAGCGGCGATCACGGAGAATTGATTTGTCGGAGAATGAACATTGAGACCTAGAGCCCAGAGCACGCGGTCTGCTTACCCTTTTCCACGACATACCTTAACAACACTACCTACATATAACCTCTGCGTGAGCCAACTTACCCCACCAAACCCACCGATTTTCTCATTGTTTTTCAGAACACCCAGAATCCTAAATTCATCCGATGAGATTGTCCTCCCTCGCAGCCTTTGTCGCTGGTGCTGGAATAGGTGTGTTACTAATGAGTGTAATGCATCAGCCTTGATTACTGACTATGCCAACCTTTTTCTAAAAGCCCAAGTCGCTGCTGCACCTATCCGAGTTATCATAATCTCAAAGAACAATAACCCTCTCGATGGACATGTCCTCTCCCATTCCATTCCACTTCCTCCTAATGTAGCCACGATGAACGTCATCCAAGGCAAGCCGGGGATGCCTATGCGCCACGGCTGTGGTGGCGGACGCATGGGTCGCATCCGCCAGAAGGGTATCGAGATCTCGAATGCCTTTAGACAAGCCCTTGGAATGCCTCTCATTGAGATGGCTCCTCACCACCCTCACCACCCTCACCTCAAGCCTCTTGCTCCCAATGGCGGCAACATGCACGAGACCAAAGTCGGCATGCTTCAAGTCCTGCCCCACCCTGTTTTTGGGTCTCCTATTGGAAACTCTGAAATCCCTGGTCCTCACAGACACCATCATCCCCACCACCATGTCCACCACATAAGTGGTCATGGATCATCTTTTCTCCACCCGTCTTGCCCACTCTCTGATGAACCTGGGCCGCTGGGAGGGCAGAGCCGTCGCATTCGTTCTCGGTGAGCGAAACAGGATTTTTCTTCTTGTGATCTTATTAACATTCTACCCCAGGTTGTGGCATCGGTGTTCTTCTTAGGATGTTCTGGGTTCTCGCTATCGTCCTTATCCGTTCGATTAAAGGTTCGGGTGAGGATGAGCACGAATACTCTCACATCACTATTATCGAGGAGTACGACGACGACGCCCCTATCAGATCCTCCCCTCCCACTTACACCTACCCCGTCGACGAGAAGATCGCCATCGAGAGCGATGCACCCAAGGCACCTATCGCCGACGAATCCAAGTAGAATCACATCTTTATTGCCATCATCCGGACTTTGATCTAACAACTTGTCGCTCCTTACGTTTCATGGAAAATCGCAGAAAATCTAAAAGCAGTTGGTGTAGTCTCAGTTGACCTGTATATAATTGTATTGGACTAATTCAAGTGGTTCGATGCAAGTTGTCGGCCGTAAGACTGTGGACCTCAAGGTTAAAAAGTCTAGAAATAGTCTTCAGAGATTGTGCTAAGATTTCGAGTCAGCTTGACTAATAGTGGTGACACTGTTCTAGCTTGATTTCTCCTTGCTTTTATCCCGAGCAGATCGAAACACTTTTTTCAACGAGCGCCCATCTCCAGCAGTGTTCAACGATCATGAGTCACCGAGACGAGTATGATCTTTGAACGTTGACCGATCGTGGAAATCTGGGCTTTTCGGCGGCAATTCGACGTCGGCAGATGAGAAGCCGGAGTCAAACGCTAGCATCTCGCAATTGTCGGAGTGGATATTATTCATCGTGTTGGCGGGAGCAAACGAGTAGCAGTGTGAGTTGTCATCGCCCCTCGACACCAGACCATATTAGTCGTCAGATTCGTCATCGAGTTTTGGCGTGGCACTACATAAGCCGCCCATGTAAGCCAGGGTTTCCACCTCTGGACACCGAGTTTGAGTCTAGATCTCCCTGTACTCTGTCTAGTTTAGTGACAATAGCCTGCCTCTGACACTGAGCTAATTTTGACTTGACTATAATAAAATTGTACTATGCGCTCTCGAAGGTCCACAGTTATCTAAAAGATAGGCCCATTTCGAACACGATACTTTTCAGACTGATAAAATGGACGGTCAAAGGCTCAATAGACAAAATATCCACATATGGTTAGTACATAGAGTATTCAATGTGGGGTCTCCAGATTTTGTGCTTGGGGACATATAATGGAACAGAGAGCGTAGCGCTGCCCGAACTCTCCCATTCAAGTCCTCATCCACTGTCCTTGGTATGTACCTCCGATACAACTCAATCCATTCTTTCAGAGGGAGAGGACAATTGCAGAACATTATAATTATCGCAATAGTATTTAGTTCCTTGGGCTACTAAATGTCCAGGCTCTATTGTTACTGATCGATGTCTCGAAGTCGAATTGACAATGTCTATTTAGTTAAGCGTTGATAGTGATCGGGAAAGAAACCCCTCCTTCAACAAGGACACTACTTCCGTCGGTGCCGTTAATAGGGTAGACCATGTTTAGGACAATGTTGTAAGGCGCCCCAGCGAAGAAAGGGGCATGCGGAACCTATGGTAAATAATCTATTAAATATCGTTCAGCAAAATAAATACCAAGGACGTACCTGAGTAGTGAACTCGTCCGTAGGCTGGATCGTCCCCGGAACAAAGTTGAAAGTGCGTCTGGCAAGAACGATAGGTTGTTCGTGTCCGTTATTGCTGGCCTCAGGCACCTCAATAGAGTAATCGAGGAACTGGGGGACTATGCCAAACTGCTCTATGGCGCAGTTCAGGTTGACGCTGACGGTGATGCTCTGTGTATTAAATTGTGGTTTAATTTCTTTTTGCAAATCTATTGATTGAAAGAGGTACATACATCTCCTGGGCTGACAGTGACCGGGAAGGCGCTAAGAGCGCCAAATCGTGCTGCCTGTGGGCAATTTCGCTTTGCGATGGTTGCAGATGCGACGAGG
This sequence comes from Psilocybe azurescens, assembly GCA_023853785.1. Taxonomy (NCBI): domain Eukaryota; kingdom Fungi; phylum Basidiomycota; class Agaricomycetes; order Agaricales; family Agrocybaceae; genus Psilocybe; species Psilocybe azurescens. Next base: position 10,392 of record JAJIRX010000180.1, on the reverse strand, counting down.
CCAGCGAGGGAGAAAAAAGACAGCGGAGGTAGCGGCAAACTTCATTTTTGTTGTGAGTTTGAAGAAAGTGTCAGATCAGTGAAGGCTCTGTAGGTAACGAAGATGATGATGATAACTTCAGCCATCTTATACTCACTTTTATACCATACTGAAGATGGTCGATTGAAGACCCTCCGCCTGTGAAGTCGTCAAACTCCGGAAATGGGTAACGGACGATGGTCTTCTTCCGCTGCTACTTCCTTTATTTTTAGACGTCAGCCGGATTGCACCGTGTGAGCATGCGGACCGAGAGCGTTTTGCACTTGGATTTTCCGTGCGTGGTGGGAGGCCACAGCTGTAAATAGGCAATGTCAGTCGGCCAAGAAATTCCTGCGGCGCGTATCATCTGCTCTCGTCCCGACTCCCTACTTCCTTCAACACAGAGAAACTAATATTGTTGTGTGAAACCTTTTTGATCGCGAGAGCTATTGTTTCAGTTCCAAATGTCGTACAGTCATAGTACAATACTCTACATCTGTGCATCTGAATCCAGTTCTGTAACTTATGCATAATCCTATTGGTGCATTGCAAGTACTATCATACACACTTATCGCCTCTTCCTGAACCACAACTCCGTATCGACGGCTATCCCACTCTTACTCCCACCTTGCACTGGGCATGTTCACTCGAGCATCATATCACTGGAATGGAACAGTTGTTTAGCTGCCAGATATGTTCCCTAAACCTGAGATCTGAGAGCCCCAGTTTCCGCACGCTTTCGAAGAGTTAAATTAATTAAGACTCCGACTGAATGAGCAAAGAACTGCAAAGAACTTCGGCGTCTTACATTTGTATTCCATCTTGTTTTCTCCCAACTAGCTGAGAAATAGCATTACTCATCCTTCCTGTCGAAATTTGAGTGCTTATTAACCGACGCAGGTACAGAGTATCTGGTAAGTTCCTTGTAATACTCATTTTGCATCAAACCAACAGCGGTGGCTATGGACCCGTATTTGCCAAAAGTCATATCTGTGAACGATGACCAATCCAACTTAAGGCAGCACCTAGAGGAAATGATCCAAAAAAACGACCTGTCTGTGATCAAGATGAAAGAATCGCTCAAAATCTTTGAAAACAAAGGCCACGAGCTCCGAAGTCGCTTGGACCGCATGGTTCGCATTGTATCTTCTCTCCCCCTCGAAATCTTGACGGATATCTTCCATTCGCCGTGTTTAAATCAAAAACACGACCATCATCATCTACCTGTTCAATTTCTCATCGGAAGAATTTGTATATTATTGGAGGCACGTAGCTTGGGACACGCCTCGAGTTTGGCGCAGTATGTTCATCTACTTTTCCGAATCTCTGTTTTCCATCCAACAAAGTCTACTTGAAGACAAAGCTGGGCTTTTGATTAGACATCTTTGACGGAACTGTCGGCATCCAGCACACCTCTCCACTTATTGGCCAGTTGCGAATCGCTGCCAATCTTAAAGTATATCCATGTCCTACCGGACGTTAACATCCAGGTTTACAGACAGAATGCGGCAGATGTCCATCCGTGCCTTAAACAACTGCTTGTGTGAGCGCTTTCGACATCAGACTCCTCTTGGACTTCATGAAGGTTCTCGGTCTCACTGTTGTGTTACCCGATACCAGTCCAAGTCCCAAATAGACAGACCCTGTTGTTTATTAGGCTAGGCGCTCATCCTGAGATATAACGAGAGACCAAAATTGCCTACTCCATGCTTGACCAATTGTCAATGATTAAAAGGTTGAAATGAAACTTTGTTCAAAAGTCAAATATTCGTCGAATAACATCTGATGGGCGACCCGAACTCTCTAGGACTCTCCGAAAGGACCCAAAAGACGCCTCTCCTTCAGGTCTTACGATGACAATCAATTATCAAAATATTGATTGGGTTCGGGAGCAGAATTACGGACTTTCTATCAAGTCGTCGAGAAATTCTCTTCTGAAGGAAGCCAATTAAATCTTCGCTATGACAATGACCGATGAACATAGATGAATTGGGGCTGGAAGGAAAAGAAGGGTTTGGCTGTGTCGGTGATCCTAGTTAGTCACATGTGGCATGATTTCTTGTTCGGTGCAACTCAGAAAAGATAGAATGATGTCCAAACCTTGTATATAACATGACAGAAATGCACATTTACGAGAACCTAATGACTGAAACCATAAGCATGAAGACCAACAAGACCAGTATGACGATTCCCAAAGTCATGCACGTCGTTGACCTGCTCTTGCCACTATGGTCTCTCAGGCGCACACGTTCTTGCCGCATCATGTCGTAATTTCCCTCCAGTTTCAACTGTGCACCTTCCACGACCGCCTTGTCTTTCTCCAGTGATGTCGAGAAATGCATTGCGTTGCGCTTCAGTTGCTGTGCCATAAGTTCAAGTTGGGAGGAAAGCTCTTCTTGTACAGCTGTTGACGCGTGAGCACCGCCGACTTTGCGAGCAGCGGGTACGGGTCCGAAATTCCGTGAAAATGAGGACGTGGTTGCTGTTTCGGGAGGATATGAAGATGGGAGAAGGGAGGGTAGAGCAGAGGTGATGAGTGTTGGTGATAATTCGTCTGGGTCTGGAGGGGAGATGAACAAGCCGTTTGTAGAGACAGCGGGTGAAGGCGATTTCTCTTTGGGATCGTGGGATGGGCTTAGAGGTGGTGGCTGTTGTGAGTCTTGGGATGATTCTACGTGTGAAGGAGTCAATGGTGGTCGTGGAACAGGTAGCGTTGGGAGTATAGGATTAGATTTCCGGGTCTCGGGTTCTGTTGCCTTTGAAGCAAATTAACGGATTAAGGTTGGATGTCATTGTCCAGGAAGCCAGGCTAACCTTTTCTACGTCATTAAGAAATGACTCAATACGTTCCAGCTTAGCTTTTGTATCGTTAAGCTGGTTCAGGCGCTTCCTAAAAGCTTATGATAAGCAGTTTGACCTTGCAAGGCCTAAGGAATATTGGACAAACGGTGGTGGTTCAAAGTCATCCGCCTCAAGATTCTTAACAAGCTTTCGAGCAAATTTGACATTCTAAGAACGCGTTTATTTGTGATCTACAGTATATATTCAAAAGTAGGCGCACCTGTAATGACCTCGACACCTTTAACCAGATTTCCTCCTTCGGTAGACTCGCAGTCGGCTTCCATTCCTCTGCGCTAGCCACAGACTTCTCTAACCGTCGTACCAAGCGAATTAAGTTGATTTCGTCGTGTTGTGGTTCCGTGTTATATTCCATAATAGTTTAAGGATATTTGCAGTGTTTCTTTATAATTGAGTATACCGAAGGATACCTTGCTGTTTTATGATGTTCAAGCGCGTTCCAACCGTCCACGTCTTTCAATATATGAGTGTTTGGCATTGCCTGCTGTACCAAACATATGATGCGTTCTAATCATTCCGGCCCGCCTGGGTTCTAGAAAGGGGCAAAGGTTGGTCGAACTCGAAACCAGTTGCAAGTTTCGAAAATGCGACCCCGTTGTGTGAAGATGTATTCATAAATTCTTGTATAAGTATTTTTGGAATTAGAAGGTGGTTATTTGGCCGCAACCGAAGATGAACCGCTGGAGGGATTCTCCTCGAGTGTGGAGTTGGCTTGCGCGAGGTGGAAATATACATAACATTCTTAATGGTTATGAACCACGATTATGTCCATAATTCTTTGGCAGTCTTTATTAATTCTCTTTTGACACCGTTAAAGAAAGAAAGCAGCCAATCTAAGGCCCATCCGTTTTACCTTTCTTTACCAATAAGAAAATACTCGTTTTGAGCATCAAAAAGCAAGAAACTAGATACATAGAACCTGTGGATGTCGTGTATACAAGGATATATCCAGCCTGATCATAAAATTGCAATCCAAGTTGAATCCGAGCTGCTACCTTTCCAGCTTACGACGACCAATTTACGGCAATTGCCGTGCTACCCCTTGAGTCAGGATTAGCTAATTTATTGTGTACCCCGATTAGATAATTTCGGCACCGTCATTTTATCGAAGTGCGTCACGGTCAGTTCAAATTTCTACCATCTATTATAAAACCTCCAAAAACTTTCTGGAATCATTTCAATCGCGTCCACAATCTAGAGCTGCCGCTATAGAAACGATATATCATACGAATCCCGATTGTATCTGAAATATGGCAAGAGGTGGAGGACGTGGATTTCGCGGAGGACGAGGACGAGGACGAGGAGGTGGCGGTGGTGGAAATCGTGGTGGAAATCGTGGTGGAAAGGGAAGAGGAATAGGAATTTCAGGATCAAGCTATCTTGAAGACGAGATGGAACTCAACATCAGAATGTTTGCAGATGGTACGCGGACCGCAGATACATTCAAGAACGAAATTTCATCAGTTTTTAGCGCCTCACAATAGCGGAAATACGACACCCCGAGGACGAGGCAGAGGTGATCGTGGAGGCCAATTCTTGGGTCCTAACTCAGGAACAACGACCCCAAATCGTGGACGCGGTCGAGGAGGAAGAGGGGATGGTTTATCTCGCGGGCATGGGCATGATTCACCTCGAGGGCGTGGCAGGGGCGGCCAGGCAGATTTATCTACTGGAGGACGAAGGGGTCAATTCGGTATCGGATCCCCTCCTCGAGGTGGCGGTCGAGGAGGTGGTGGTCGGAGGCCAGATACACTGTCTGGTCTTCTCTATCAAGAGCGACCTTTCCTACGTCCTATCAAATTTATTCCTTCGGTTCTTACAAAGGTCCTCTTCAAAGAAGAAAGCGAAGAGCTACTAAAACCTGGAGTCGAGGAAGTTGGTATGTGATATCGTTTCGTTCCTCAAAAATTAACAATCTTACAACGTTGCTACAGATGAGAGGGAGCAAAGTCATATACCGACAGCAGAACAAGTATTCCGCGTCTTTAGCGGAAGAAACATACCTCGAATGGAATCTGATGATGAAGAAAACGAAGAACAGGAAGAAATAGAAGAAGTAGATTTCAACGACGTCGGGAAATTGTTCAATCCCACCGAGGAGATTAAAACAACCACAATACCCAAAAGCAAACTGGTGGAATCGATGATCATACACGAAGAACAGTTCACCGGGTTTTACATCGACCCGAATCCATCATCACCCAAACCACCAGGGAGATTCTGGTCGACCAGCCCATCTCGATCGACGCCGATGTCGATGGCCTTACGAAAATGGTCGAAGAAACCCTTTCAACGACAGACGAACATCCCAATGTAGACGACGTTGACATGTCTGCACCTCAACCAGAAGCTGAAGAATCTGAAACAACATTTACCAGTGCAACTGAAGCAATCGCCGTCGATATTTCTGCACTGCGAGCTGAAGAAATTGCATCAGGATCGATCGAACCGATTTCTATCTCACCCCACCAACCACAGCCAGAAATAATTATTGTCGACATTCCGGTGCTACAAATTGAGGAATTAGAAACATCCATCCAGCCAACTCCTGCTATATCATCACAACCAGAGGCAATTGCTACCGAACAAACAGAATCGATTTCTATCCAAACTACCCAACACCCAGAGAAAATCGCTGTCGAAATACATGCGCCACAAGCTGAAGCAGAGACACGGGAGACTACACCACCGGTTCCTGCTGTGTCACCACAGCCAGATGCCAAAACTGCCGATCCCGTGTCAGATCTATTCTGTATCGATGTACAACCGACGTCTGTACCGGTAGAAATGGCTCCTTCATCAGACCTTCTTCCTTCTACACTTCGGGCAGACGATGAGGACGACGACATTATAGTCTATGTCGCCCCTCACCCTCGGAAAACGGACGCTCAGACCGAAGAAACGACACCTCAATCACCAGAGAAATTCTCCAGCAACAATGTCCCGGACACATCGCGTTTCATGCCCTACGTCAGGCCAGCAGCTCTGCCAGCCACTCCTCCCGTCGCTTCGTCGTCATCAGCATATCAACCTGCCGCAAATGCGCTTTCGACGTTCTCTTTCTCATTCTCGCAAAATCAGACGCCAAGTAAAGCAGACCCTCGCCTCATCGTCCCACCTGTGTCGACTCCCCGCCAAGCTAAGGCGTGGAAACGAAAGAGGGTGGTGTGAAGAACCGAATGAAATCGTCGTTCGGGGCGTTTGGTGCGATGCGCGAGGAGGCTATGTTGCATAGGAGCGATCCCAGACGACATGAGAGAAGACGAGGCGACTCTGACCTTGAGTGGGGTGACTCGGACGATGATGGTGAGGTCGACGATGTAGAAGTGGCGTTGGAAGACTTCATGGACTGGAAGGGCAAGGGGAAAGAAACCGAGACCACGCCGGACAAAGGCAAAGCACGAGATGTTGGCTATCGGGACGATGACCATGGGATGGATGTTGATTCCGATTTGGCCCCGGATATGACTGCGATGAAGAACTTCGTGGGCGGGTTGCTGGGTAATAAGGCCGGCCAGCATACCACGATGGATGATCTCCGCGTCGAGGACATGATCAAGATGGAGGACGAACAAGATAGTGATAATAGCGACGATGACGGCGACGAATCGAGTGAGGATGGATCAGAGGAGGATGCTCTCGCTGCTGAGGAGGCGATGCTCATTTCGGAGTCGCTAGAGTTTGACGATGAATCAGGCGATAATGACAGCGACGACGACGGCGACGATGGCCAAACACCGAGAACAAGTTTCCAGGCACGACTGGAGCGGCTAAGGAACAAGGCTAGGTCAAGGAAGATGCAAGATACATCGTTTGATCAGATGGATGAAGACGACGATGAGGATGAGGACGACGACATGATCAAGCGGAATATGACTTGGGCAGATCAGGACGAAGAATTTATCCAAGAAATTGAAGTACGTACCAACTTTATGCCGGAAAAGTTTCAAGCCTCATTTTGCTCTAGGATATCTTTGATGATAACGAAGATGCCTTGACAGGAAAGAATAGGAAATTGCGAAAAGCACTCTTCACGTCTATTCGAAATGGTACTTTCGATGATTTAGATGACTCCAGCCCAGCTAGTAAGTCCTATCGTATTTGGGAGTCGTCTGTGCTTTACATCTGTCTTCATTCTTCGTTACAGAAAAACAGAAGGACAAAGCTAAGGGTCTACCTCGCGAATTACAAGATATCTGGGAGAAAGACCGTCAAAAGAAAGCCGAGTACAAGAAGGCTCGTGAAGCTGCCCGTCTCGAGCAGGCTGCTGACCCTCTTTCGAAGAAGAAGGGAGGCAAGAAGGGCCGAAAGGCCATGATCGCTGCTGCCAAACTGGATCCTACAATCATCGTTATTCCTAACCGCATCGTAGATATGACGACGTTGGTGCAGCAGATCAGACGATTTATAACCGAAATCGGAGGCCCGAACTCGATGTCTCTTCCTCCAACAAATAAAGAAACCAGGAAGAACATTCACGAGATGGCCGTAGCATTTAACCTCAAGAGTCTTAGTAAAGGCAAAGGGGATTCGCGATACACCACGCTGTCAAAGACGTCAAGAACCGGAATGCCAGTGGATGAACGCAAGATCGCGAAAATCGTGAGGAGGAGTGGTGGCATGGGTGCTCGTGGTGATTCCTTCATCTATGACAAGAAAGGAAAGGGCCCTCCTGCTGTGATGCCTCGTCATCGTGAGGGTGATGAGGTTGGCAAGGTTCGTCTATGGAAGTGGCTTTTTCTTGTGTACGTGTCGTTGATTGTCTCCTGCCCGATCCTAGGCTGCACCGAAACTTACGGAAAGTAATATTGGGTTCCGTATGCTGGCCATGATGGGTTGGTCCGAGGGTGATCGTATTGGTATTACTGGCGGTTTAGAAGCACCCTTGACCGCCATCATCAAGACAACGAAGCTTGGCCTCGGAGCGACGAAATAAAGATCGTATTCTGACTTGATCCTGTTACACCCCTTATTCGGATACCGTCTTTTGTCGCGTGTTACTGGTATACTTTCAATTCAAGTACACTAATCAGGCTATGGCTATGTATATCTGATATATTATCATCCTCAGCATCGTTTTACTCGAGTCAGCTTGAGGAAGCTGTGCGGCTTTGACGATTGACAAATCTCTCAACCTGAGATCAAGAATCACAACCTTTCCTCAAATTTTCAAAAATAGGAGTTGAACGCGCTGGCATTCATTTCGACCCGTGGTTAAATTACCGCTTTTAATTGTTTTTACTACCCGAACTGCAACTCTTGTGTTTCATCTCGAAGTGCTTCTTTCTACCGCGGGCGATGACTCCACAACCCACCACGGGTTACGTGCGGAGCTTCAAAGGCCAGCATAACGGCTATTGCCCATGTTCGATGGATACCAGAGTATGTATTTTTATGTTCATCGTTCACACTGACATGATCCGAACATGGACGAGGACTTTGAGGGAGGATGTCTCTCTAGATCTGCCTATCATTTGCCGAATTTCCACATGTTCCGAATCGACCATTCGAGCCAGCTTTCTCTCAATAACTTCAACGTGTTACGGAGAAGCCAAATTTGTATTTGGCAGATTCGGCGCTTTCAACCCGCTCGATATTGCTAGCCATTGACAACGAAAACTTAAAAGGACAACAGATATCAGACTCAGTAATCTGTAGTACCGAGATGATCGTTCACTAATCATCTTACGCATCATTGTCTTCTTTCGTTGTCTTGTGATTATCTCAGCGGAGAGACATCTGCACTGCTCCACCTTCTCCGCTTTAATATCTATCATGTCTAACTTACTTTGTTGAGGCGCCTGGATCAACTGTGCCGGGAATCATCGCTTTCTCAGCATCTCTACGCCTCTAGGAACTACAATTTCTGTCAACAAAGGTACTTACTTACTAGGACTGACTACATCAGAAGCACGTTTGACGGTAATCTACCTACATACATGTGGTTTTGATGGCAAGATGATCAAGGTCGTCTTTATCTGCTTTCGGGGGGTCTTATGATCTGGCCATAATTAGACACCAGGCTTTTCATTTTTTTTCTGGGTTGACGTTTAACCCTATCGGCCAAAAGCATCAAATATGCCCACTGTTGTCGAGGGACGCTATAGACTGGATCATGCCGCTGGAAAATGATAACAATCGGCCCCTTTTAATAGGATGGGCATCCATCTTCTTTGCCTAAATCCAAATGGCTGCCTCTGTAGCGCTCCAGCGAAGGTCCTCCCTTGTCCTCGCAGCGTAGTAGCCGCCGCTTCTCCTCTGATGCTTCTTCTATGTTCGTTTCTACAGAAGAGGCCACACTGATAAACGACAGGATTGACGAGGAGATCAGGGTATTGTGTTCGTTGTGTTCTTGATCCTGGTGTGCTAAAAGCCAATATAGAAAGAGGCCTCTCGGCTAAAGGATGCCAAGAGGAGAGATAAAAGGTACGTTGCGCTATCTCTTGTTCTAGCTCACAGATGGTTGGCTTGAACTCGAGAAACAGTTCTGCTGTTAGGTCAAGCAGAATCAGGTGAGCATAGAGTAGTTTATGAATGGTTCCGCGTTTACCCTGGCTTCACAAGGGAAATCAACTTTGCAGAAGCAGTTTCAACTCTTCTACGCTTCGAAATCTCTCGACGCAGAGCGCCATTCATGGATTCCTGTTGTTTACTTCAACATCATCAAAGCGCTGCGCATGATCTTTGCGGAATTAGACCACGAAATCACGTCACAGACACCAAATGAACCTCTGTCCTCCAGTGCAGTCAGACATGAGCTTAACGATCTTCGAATCAAGCTGTTACCCCTACTATCGCTGGAAAATACTCTTGCATCGGAGCTTAGCGGCGGAGTAGCTATTGCTGGGGTCGTACAGGGGCCTACGTACGATTAGGATGGCAGTCCCTTATTTCCTCAACGTTGGCAAGCTCGTCAGATACCAAGAAATCTCGGGTCGAGAATAGAACTCGTGAGACTACGCTACTTGTTGCACGGACCCTGGCTGTTGCCGTAGACGACATCGAGGCGTTATGGATGCATGAAAGCATCAGGTTCTATATTCAGAAACGAAAAATTCGTCTGGATGATTCAGCGTCGTAGTATGTTCACATCTTATTACCCTATCTCCTTTCAGGAACACTGATAGATGGTATCCTCCAGTTTCTTGGGGCACATCCAGAAGATAGCAGAACCAGGGTATACGCCTTCCAACGGTCAGTTTCAATGTTCCTATCGCGATGGCAGAGTACCTTCGGTATTCTGAAGTTGGATTCGCGTAGATGATATCCTAAACGTCCGGCTGCAGACACTGGGTATCATGGAGCACTCTATCCCCATCTACACGGGTGGTAAAACGTACGATTGGAAGCTGTACGATGTCGGCGGTGCTGTAAGATATTATTTTTTCGAATCCATCGTCTTACGCATTCATCATATCTCAGTTCTTTCACTAGCGTGGCCAGGTACTAGCTCCAACCCCTTCATATGTTCCCAAAATAGTCGCTAACGCATATACTGAAAGCGACACGCTTGGA
>JAJIRX010000179.1:0-27307 GCA_023853785.1 Psilocybe azurescens | reverse complement strand
TAATCGAACAAAAGAAAAGCTGCATAAGGTGAAGACAGACTCGAATGACATGGTAAGCTGGCAGCGTTCTCGGCGTGAGTCAGAGAAAACTCGAATGATGCTTCGTCGTGGACTCTCGGTATCATCCAGCAAACCAGTGATAAAAGTTCTATCCTCAACGAGAATATCCGGTGAGGATAGAGCTTTCATCGCTGCTATCTGGGAACCCTAGGACTGCAACCCATGCCTGCGGCGCCCGGGCTTGAAGCTCGTTACGACCAGGTTGGTCATGTACAGGGAGATACATCGCAAAGATGTACAAGTTGTCGATTTTGCTTCTGGGATCCCACGGCGGAAGTAGGTCCTAAAATAATAATCATCAACCACCGCACTTCTCCATTGTGTATGGTGAAAGTAATGACCTACATGGATGGGCACCAAGGCTTTCGCAACTTTTTGCCTCACATAGACGCTAATCAACGAGCCAAGTCGAGAAGCAGCTCCCCATGACTGTATAGCCTTTCAATCTTATTGTTGCACCTATATCGTACTGTTTGGGATGTGTGACTGAGGATGAGGGAGCATTATGGCCTCTGTCGATCTTGACGAAAAGAAGAGAGGCTACTGGTTTAATAAGAAGCAGAAAAGTTGAGGGCATAGCGAAGGGCCATGCAGTTGAGGCGGTGGCCCACTAGCGATCGATAATCTACTAAAGGAAGTGGTGTTATACACCTCCCAACAGAGATACTTTGAAGGCCATAGGGATATACTAGAATGGACAATCTCTGCCACTTAGTGTCATCAGGAATCAAAAGCGTAGAAGATGATAGACGTATCATTATGTGAATTGGACCTACAAAGCGGTAAATAGTTGGCGATATTTTGACCAGTAACACCGAAGGGCCATACACTGAGAGTAAACCGCACAAATATGCGCTGGGCGCTAAAGCAAAAGGACTTTAAATGTGGATGATAAGTCGATTATGAGCCACTTGTGTCTGTGACCAGAAACAGAGTGCCTACAGGGAAGGAGAGGCCTAACGAAAAGGGAACAAGGGCAGAGCTGGAAGGAGAAAAGAGGAAGACGACACATCCAAACTTAATCATTTATTACGTAATTGGCAGTAATTAATTTTAATGCCGAGTACCAAATAAAGATTTTATATTTCCGTGTATAGTGAAGAAGGTTCGGACTGTGGTCCAAGCAGGAACCTCTGAATAAAAATTAAGTATGAAGAGTCAAATTTATGAACAAGTTGTAGAATTTTAGAACAGCCATGATGCATTAAAACTAGATGTAAGTATATTTCGGCTTGATTTCGGCAAAGTCGGCATTGAGGTTCAAACATCGGAGTTTTTACTGAACAAACATAATCTCCACGACTGGCCTTAATTCGTTCCTTCCCTCTCAACTGCTGCATCATCATGGCCACTGACTGTCTTCATTCCATCGCTACCCGGCCCCCAACCTCTACAAAATCGACTAATACACAGTGGGCCTTCAATTTATCGATCCTTCTATTGGCCTGCTCCGGCCTGGCAGTACCATGGTCGTAACAATAATCCCCTCAGCCTGTCACTGTTGGCCAGCCATTTCAGGCCCTTCACAACACCTATCCAACCCCTAGATATCTCATTGGACAATCCCGAAAGGCGGTCACGTTACTTGGGCTCACTATAATTGTTGACATTCGCGTTATGTGCGTCTTTCGCCTTACACCGTCTTATCTCTTCCTCACATCCCCCTACTATAACAACTTTTGACTTTATCATGCAGAACTATCATCACGACCTATACAGCTCTCAGTACGCCCCCTTGGGGCAGCCCAGCAGCAGTAGCTCGAGCAGGGTAGACGAACAGGTTTGTCCTCTTGTAGTCCTACACACCGCACCGCGTTCATGAACAAAAATGTTTGCTATCTTCTAGCTGGGTAATGAATATCACTACTACAGCCATTCAACTGCCCCCATATCGCCAGAAAACCCTCGATATACCTATCCGAGCTCGATGTTCGATACCGAGAATCTTCAGGGGCACCACAATCCCCTCCCCCCTCGATGCCACATATGGCAATAGCAATTACCAGGTCTGTCTTGCGCACTTAGGCTCACAAACATTAACTTACACCGGCATCCTGTCTCTATGTAGAATGGTCATGTGGGCGTAAGTACTGATCAAGACTCAGTATATTACACACTGCCCGCCGCCAATTCATGGTACCACTATGACCTGCCGACAAGCAGCATCAGCCAGATGCCTAGCTATCCCCACCCCGTCTCTACATACTCTCATGACACCAACAATCTCGGGAGGCTTCATTCCCCTGCATCCTCGACGGGGTCATATCCCTCTTCATTACCCCCTTTGCCTGGTAGCATGGGCACTCCCCTACCACCACCACAATACCCAGTCTACTGCCAACCCACCCCCACCATTAGTCTTGACGGTCGCATTCCTCATAGTCGTTCTTCGCAAACATCTTCAATTCCCGACGATCATAGTTTGGTCCATCCCCACCGGCACCTATATACCGTCGGCATTATGACCCGGCGTCAATCGGGAAGCCGACAAAGGTGTGGGTGTCCCGGACGGGAGCAATGTTGTCGCCAACGAACACAAGATGGCTGCTGAAGAAATTTAGAATGGGTGTTCCGAAAGCACCTGAGCATTACTTCGAACATTTCATGTTCTCACCTTTGGACGCATCGTTGGACTTGGTAGTCCCAATGTCAATGGCAAATCACTATGTACGGGACACAATTCTGTACAGCGTGCGGGGTACACCTGGTCCTCGCATAGTGGACATATGCCACCAGGTAGTGAGGATAGACGGTGAGGATGAATCGGACTGCTTTGAGGGCTATGGGGGTAAGCAGATATCATTCCAGATGACTGTATGTGCCTTCTGTCAATGTTCCCCGATATATCATTTGGCTAATGCAATGCAGCTCCCTGGATTTATATTTGACAGCAATTACGTGAAAGTGAACAGCGAGGGAAGTGGCACACGCGAGGGCAGGTATTGTATGAAGTCGCATCGCTCATCCAACTGCACATTGAGAAATTGCAGAAGAGAGCCGGGTCCCTCGATGAGTACTACACGGTACGTTCATTATCATTATAGCATGAACATGGACTACGTGACTGACTTGCCACCTGCACTGGTTTACTCTATGCAGCCACCTGCGGGTCCAGATGCGATATGGGATTTCCGGAGAATCGACATCCGGCGCCTGCACATCTTCGCGCTGTACAGGTTATGCAGGGCGAAGTCTCCTTGGGTGGCCGTCATCGGGATGTCGTCATCGAGGTAATGAGGCGTTTGCTCGTTTTGTCCGGCGTGACGACGCGTGCTCGTCCTCGGTACCAGCAGTGAAAACTCTGCTCTGCCTGCCGCTGAGCACTGAGCACGGGGGCTGGGGGCTGCTCAGGCTTGGGACAGACGGACAGCGTTTTCACTGCTGGTCGCGAAGACCAGAATTTGTCCAGTTTTTGACTCCTCATACTCACCTTGCTTGTTTTTTTCTTTTCTTTTTAGGGCTCTCGGCGCGGATTACACCTATATCATCACCATCACCATCACCAGCGGATTCATCATCGTACTTTGCACCCTGCTTCGATTTTTTGCTTTCGGTTTGGACTTATTTTGTAGATACCAAGTAGATAGTAGATAGCCTGCTCTTTGGATATTCACCTTTCTTGATACCCTCATTTTTATTTTTTATTTAACGACCTTGTTTATTACTTGTGCCTAGCTACTTTAGACAACCACCACAGTTACTTAGAGTTATCTGATTTAATTCATGATCAATGACACCATCACAGAAATTAGCTGCGAACCGCAATGTCCACTGTTCGGGAGTTGTTCAGTCATTGTTATTATAAATTAACACCATCTTTTTACTATAAGTGGACATACAAATTTCGGACAATGGACGCCCTTGGCGTTGGCTTCTTGCTTTTGCCTCAAATCTCACCTTGTTCTCGATGCTAAAGAACTAATCAGACTCCATCTTTTACCGTGGTGCCCGGTGTTTCCCGGGAACAATGCCTCCGTGTTGTTATAACCAAGTTAACAGTCATTAGTCCATTGTCCGAGTAAATACTTCTGGTGCCATTGCCATTGTACAGCTTGCTATGGCCCGTCGACGATCGTTGTGGCGCCACACACGCCACACAAATCCTACACAATGAGCAAGATATACTTCCGTCTATTGGCATTATTGGGACATATGGCCACACCCCTAATCAAATGCACTGTACCTATTAGCGGACGCGCCACACGCGCCACATCCTATTGAAGGCCCCGTAACTGGGCTGTTGTTACACGCAGGCTTGGAGGTGAGAGTGGCACTACCACTTTGTCTGTGCGTTACCATCCCGGATATGTTTGTTTTCTGCGGAGCATGAGAGCTCGTTTTATGCTGTTGACACTGTAGTCCAGTGCTTCGAAAGCTCACGACCGACAAGCACCAAAATCTATACTAAAATAAATCGGCTGTGAAAGAAACGATATTTTCTGCTTCCTGTCAAATCGCCTTTCAAAAGCTTTATATATCGTGGTCGCTTCGTCCTGATATGACGAAGTCGAGAGGAAAATTGGCTTTGTCCCATGAGCCCAAGCGTGAGCGAAGACGGTTTGAGCAGCTGGAGTGCGACTACTTGTCCGCGGTGATGATGTGATACGACCATGCGGCGAACTTGCGACTCTCGGAGCTTGTGGGCTCCTTACTCGTGCTGCAGTCTTGATTTTGTATGTATTAGGGTGACTATTACTGGTTATCCCCCTCATTTAATACATGGTAGGTGCTCACCGAGACCAACAGTTTCAATTATCTAGAAACTGTGCTCTCCTCCTTAGATTTCAGCCACCCAAAATCCATTTCTCGGTATGAGAGACATACTCCTCCTGACTTCTTGAAGTCTCCTGGTCAATGGCTTTACCCAAGCCATAATGACTGGCTATGTCTTTGAGATGTCTCTCCAGAATTTGGCGAACAGTGGGTTTGAACCCGAATTGGAACAAGAATCAATGTAAGGAGAGCAGGAAAACGCCCGCTACCACATCGCTATCCCTGTATCTGTTCTAGTTACGGGTAATTCCGAAGTCGAAGTCGGGCGCTTGCTGAGTAGCATCAGAAGACCGCAGATGATCAAGTCATATGAAGCAATCGACAGTGGCGTCCCATATTGTGCGCGTCCGTGGGGTAGGCTGTTTTGATACTGTGTTCTTTTGCGGTGACTCGTGAGCCTCCCAAGTCAATTATAAGTATGTCCTTGATTATCACGTGGTGCAGTCGCGGCCGTCGAGACGCCACAGGGATTTCGGTCAGTATGACGGAACTCTTCATTGTCAGTACATATCTGATTCGATATGATTTATTTAAAAATCACGGCCAGAACTATTGCTATCAGTGCAACATGATTACTCACACAAAAAGGTGACAATTATGGTATAGATATACGGCAGGACGACATCGTCCTACTGGCATACAAATAATCACGTAAAATTGGAAGGCTTGGAGTAGTGTTAACAGTAGGTCCCCGGGGAGAAATATCATATCACTTGTCATCGATCGCCAGGACTGGGACCCAGTTGAAGTAGTAGTTAATTCCAATCACACGGACGCGGTAGTAGTCGATAGATCGGATATCCCACCGCCGGGTGTTTCTGTTAAGCTCTTGGCGTGCGTAGTCCTATAATATTGCGTCATGGCGTGCAAGGTAGGTAGGCTAGTCAGTGGGAAGGTCATCGTCGGACATTACAGGCACAGTAGCACGAGTTGATTCCATTCGATTGGGACAAAAAGGAGAAGACGTACATTGCTTTGCTGGTCGTGCCCGGAAGGAGCACCTCGCGGACCCGCTTCCCGATCTCGCGCGCGACCTCCTGACGGGTGTAGAACCCCTGGTTCGGGAGGCACGGGAGGTTGTTGTTGCGTCCTACGCGCTGTATGCCTGGTCACTGCAGCACAGAGTAAGTTCAGGGCGTCAACCACGAGGCGCCGGGGTGCGGGGATAGAAGAACAAGAAGAATGCGAAGCGCAATGCTCACATCGATTTCCACACGGGTGCGCTTCCACCCCATGCCCTCGAACACGGGGTCCGACGCGTTGTCGATCTGCACGGCCCCGAGCTCGTGGAGGTACACGCCCGGCCGGCCGCGCACGCTGAAGGCGATGCTGGGGACGGACAGCGGCCCTGTGTGTTGCGGCAGCCGGGGCACGATGGCGACGACGTCGGCCGCCTCCCGGATGGCGCGCAGGGCGGCCTCGTATTCGCCGTTCATGATGGTGTGGGCGGTGGGGATGGGGTCGTGTGCCTGGGAGAGGAGGTGCCGTTTCCCGGGCTCCAGAAGGCAGACTTGGGACATGTCGGATCCGCTGACGTCGACCTGTACCAGTGCGCGAGCGTGAGCGGAATCGCGGCGGCTGAGGATGGAGATGTGGAATGTACCTTGGTCGGGGCATCCCTGCGATTGCGTTGTTGCGGGGTATTCGTCGTGTTGATAAGATTCTGCGGGGAGACGACGTTTACGTTGATAAGATTCTGTGGGGAGACGAAGTTTACGTCGGAAGAGCTGGACCACTGTTCATACGAGTCATCGATGTCGAAGTACATGGCCGCAAGTGTCAAGCGTGAAGATGTTGGGAGATTTGAAGCTTTAGATCGGTAGTAATTAATAAAGAAGCCACTGTTGGTGTGGAAAATATATAGCTTTGCGAGAACAATGCGACCTGATTCGGGTGAAGCTACCCAAAACACCAAGTGCTTACGGTTCCTAAAATGTTCATTGCACGTATACAAGGTTAGGATATCAAGGAAACTAGGTTGACATTGTGTTGTTTCCTCTCATTAAGAAAGAACATGGCGTCGATGGGATTCCTTCAAGCGGCCCCCATTGACGAGAACAAGAAAATGCGGTGCACGAAACGGGGTTCATAGAATAGAAGGGAAGACCGAGGATCCTCAAATGTGATTCCGTGAAGATAAAATTAAGAGAAATATCGCCATTGAGATGCGAGGAGGTGATATGTATTCCGAGAAGCACGGTTGAGGAAAAGGCGAAGTGTAAGAGGGAAAGACCAGCCCTAAAGTGATCAATCAAAGTGCAAACAAGGTCAATTTCCAAAAATTGAAGCAAGATTGATCTGACATTTGTACTGTTTCTTAAATCTTCGCCTCTACCCTCTTCCCTTTTCCTTTCCTCCTCGAAGCATTAACTTGCTTTTCTCCTACCAAGCACCCAAGAGTCTAGTCTTTCTTCTGTAAATCTCCAAAATGGCGTCTCAGACTTCGCAACAATACGCATGTTAGTACCGCACACTTTTTTAATCGTAACACGTGCGCCGATTGTCCATTTCAATGGGATTTCTATTCGGAGGATTCAAGCTTTTAGACGTTGTTTCTCGGATAATCTGGTGCTCGTTATACACTTCCCACTGCGTTGTTATGATTTTGAGCGAGTATAATGTGCTAATGCAATGTTCTTTGTGACTTTTAGTCCGTGCCCAAAAGTCCCTCGGTCTCGTCAACGGGACACCAGAATACGCCCCGGTCGACGGGTTTGTCGCCCCAGATGTCCCTGCTCGAACACAGAACTACAGCGCCGATGGACGACTCTATGCCTATGCCCTGCCCAATGTGTGAGTATCCCAGATGCACTCGTGTGCAGCGCAGATGGGACGATCCAGTGACCATCTATGAATGCTACCAGTCGAAAACGACACGTAACTGATTGTCGTGTTTTCATTTCTTAGGATCCGCATTTTCCAGGCAGAGGGTGCTCAACTCCTTCAAGAACTTCCACTTCCCAACATCGTCGATTTGAGCTTCTCGCCTCGCGGGACATACATTTCTACTTGGGAAAGACCTGGTACGTGGTTCATGCTTCACGCCGACTATGCGTGTATTCTTAACCTGCTTTGTTCGTTTTCCGCCAGTAAAATTGGAAGATGGAGCCCAACACAAGAACCTTCGGGTATTCTCCGTGTCTACAGGAGAGGAGTTGATTGCCTTTACTCAAAAAGTCGCAAGAGGGTGGGACCTCCAATATACCATCTCCGAGTCCCATGCCATTCGTCTTGTGTCGTCGGAGATTCAGGTTTACCGTCCTTCGGAGTGGTCCAAGGGAATTGTGGACAAGCTCAAAGTCGAGGGATCGACTTCAATTTCCCTGAGCCCCGGGTTGAACCCTTCGATCGCGGTATTCATAGCCGAGAAAAAGGTGCGTGCTTCACACCCACCATTATGGAATAATCGTGGTTTACAGCGGTATTTGCATTCAGGGTGCCCCTGCTAGCATTAAAATTTTCAGCCTGAGCGCGCTCGGCGGCGTCCCCACCTGTCAGAAGACGTTCTTCAAAGCCGATCGCGCCCAGATCAAGTGGAACACTCTTGGAACCCAGGTCCTTCTCCTGACCCAGACCGAAGTCGACAACTCGAACAAGAGCTACTATGGAGAGACTGGCATGTACCTCCCTCAGCGCTGCTGGCAACTTTGATTGCAGAGTCACGTTGGACAAGGAGGGCCCTATCCACGATTTCGCATGGAGCCCGAACTCGAAGGAATTCGGTGTTGTTTATGGATGTGAGTACAGCTCGCGGGATTTTTCCTTTTGCTAAACCTTTTCTTCCTTTGCCTTGCTAGACATGCCCGCAAAGACGATGCTCTTCGATCAGCGAGTGCGAACTCTCCACGATTTCGGTGCCTCGCCGCACAACTTCATCTCCTTCAACCCACAAGGACGGCTCCTCGCGCTCGCAGGGTTCGGCAACCTGGCAGGGAAGATCGAGATCATCGACCGCCGCACGCTCGGCAAGGTGTGCACCATCGACGCGCCGAACACGTCGCACTGCGAGTGGTCGCCCGACGGCCGCTTCCTCCTCACCGCGACGCTCTCCCCGCGCCTGCGCGTCGACAACGGCATCAAGATCTGGCACTGCTCCGGGCCGCTCGTGCACGTCCAGCTCACGGAGGAGCTCTACCAGACGACGTGGCGCCCGACGCCCGTCGAGAACGTCGCCCCGTTCGGGAACACCGTGCCCCCGCGCCCGCGCCGAGCGCGAGCGTGCAGAGCCTCGCGGCGGTCCAGAAGCCTGCCCCGGCGAAGCCCGCTGGCGCGTACCGCCCGCCCGGCGCGCGCGGGCTCGCCACGCCGTCCATCTTCAAGCGCGAGGACGAAGGGGGCCCGATGATGAACGGCGCGAGCGGGAGCGCGACGCCGCCGAGGTACAACAGGAGCCCTGTGCCCGGCGCCCCTGGGTACGGCGGCCAGCAGCAGCAGAACGGCGCGAGGCGGGCTGTCCCGGGCGCCCGTCCTCCGGCGCCCCAGTCCTGGGCCCGACGGACAGAAGGCGAACAGGAAGAGGAAGGGCAAGAAGGAGGGCGGCGGCGGGCCGTCGACGCCTGGCGAGGAGGGCGGTGCGGAGGGCGGAAGACAGTCTTTGGATGCCCCTGGAAATGGGCAGCAGCAGCAGGGTGGTCGGGGCCAGGGCCGCGAGTACCAGCAGGATGGACGCGATGGACGAGGCGGGAATAGGGAGCGACAGGAGGGGAGGGAAATAGGGAGGGAAGAGGTGATAGGGAGGGGAGGGGTGACGGAAGGGGTGACAACAGAGAGCAAGGGAATGGAAAGCGGGCGAATGGTGCGGGTGGCATCGTGTCCCTCCCACCTCCTGTCGTCATCACCCCCTGATGCTGTTGTGGTTGATACGGAAGCGCCAGTCACGCCTGGAGCGGACGGAGCGCTGGACGCTGTGGCCAAAAAGGCGAGGAACTTGAACAAGAAGGTGCGTTCTGTTTTTCTTTGTACTTATTCTGCTGACACTTGCCGTTCATGTGCACAGTTGAAGGCTATCGAGGAATTGAAGGAGAAGGCGAAGCGCGGCGAACGACTCGAGGCTACGCAGCTCAGAAAGATGGAGGGTGAAGCCGAGATCCGCAAGGAGCTGGCTGTTTTGGGTGTCTGAACACTTACACTCAGTCAGTCAAAATGCGGGTTATACCCTCTGTCTCTTGGTTCTGGTTTTATTCATGTCGGACTTTTTATTCTCGCGTTCCATTCATTCCTTCACGTTGTCAACTCTCCTCCGATTCGTTTCGCTGTTCGCTCGTTCGTTCCTCGCTGTCGCTTGTTAACGTTAACGTGTTTTGTTGGAATATAATTAATTCAGATATACGGATGTTTTTTTTTTTCCATTTTTTCCATTTCCATTTCTTCGTTCGTCTTCTCTCTTCTCTTTAAAGGTTGGGGTTTGGGTTGCAGGTTGTCGATTGGTACTTATCTTACTACGGTTTACCAGCAGACACTCACGGATGTGATCTGATGTCGACCCGTCTTCTGATTCATGACATTAAAAAAATTGTACAGGTACTCGCGTACTACATAGTATGCCTAGATCTTACGACCTTTTATGACCATTCATATATTCTTCTCTCTCATTCGTTTTTCAACCTTAAGGACATAAGGATCATCCACCGTAAATCCGAGCACTGCTGTCGACCGGCTATGGAAAGCGAGACTGTCAAGCCTCTAAAGCCGTTGCCAAACATCATCGGGTTGTCAAGCCGAGCATTCTTGGCGACAACTTGGCAAGCAAAGACCTTCGACACCGGTACCCGCCTAGTACAGTATTTTATTGTAGATGCTGTATACCGAATCACCAATACAAAGTTAATAAATAATTTTTGGCACTAATAGTATATACCATGAGTAGCTTTATGCAAGCATTGAAGCAGCTATAACGACCCTACAGTTTGTGCGCCGTTGAAGCCCCAGTTAAGCCCCACGGCGACAGCGGGCCGGTCCAGGTGCTTGCCGGACTTGTCTTCGAAACACAAATTTTGACTCACATTCAATATTCAACTGTAGACAGTGAGTTGCTCACAAAGAGCGCAGAATATAGATCTCAGAGAATCAGTAATATTATTTTATAATCCCTTGCTTGAGCCCAACAAATGGTACACACATAGTATAGTCTACCAGTCATCTGGTCCCTTGTCTTCATATTCCTCCTCTGTAAATTCTATGGGGAGTAATGGTGAGCTGCTATGTCTGAGTGCAGGCTTCAATTTCAATTTCAATGGGCTGGTGCGCCCAATGGGAGCGTTTAAAAATCCGGGCTTGAATTTAAATGTGGCCTGTAAATCGATATTACAAAGCTAAACTTTACTAGGCCAGAGCTGGAATATCAGTGGCCTTTCAATAATGCAGACCCGACTTACCTTACTTATTAATTGTGCCATCGGAAATCCTGAGACTGTGCACGTAAAAATGAAGTTTCACTTGCTGATGGCAAGTATATCTCTTCACATATTACGAGCCTGTATATGCAGCTCACAGCTCAGTCACACCAAGTAGTATAGCAGTAGACAAGATAGATAGATATGAGACCCAGAAAGAAAGGTAAACAGAAGCACAAAGAAGTTGAATAATCAGCAGATACAACATTGCATCATTATTGTCAAATTCAAACTTGATTGCATGCAACAGCGCTGATGACTGAATGATAGATATAAATATCAAGAAAAGAAAACAAGAAGAGAGAAGTTACTAACAGAAGACTGGCCAGTGCTAAGCATTTTACTCTACTTGATAATTCACAATTTACAACACTCATTGCAACTATTAACTAAATAGGCAGCAGTGCAGTGAACAAGTTCAAAGACTTAGGGACATGCAGCCCATAGTGATAGACACCACTTGGCATATCTTGGGTTTACAGTTTGCTTATGGTGGAAAATATGTGGACCAGTGGTTAATGCTACACAGCCATTGTCAGCCAAAGATACACCAAGATAAGAAATAAACATAGAATGTGATATATGCTTGGAATAAGACAACCACAATCGTGCCGTGTTATTCATGTCTTGTTGATGTGGTGCTATTCAGGCCATGTTGAAGCCTTCTTAAAAGTCCTGGTCCTAACCACAGTTAAGCCAGCAAGGTCTATTACTGTTCCGGATAGTAGAAACGAGCACCTATGAGCTACTTCCAATCTTGCTCATAGCAAGGCTAGCACTTACTGTCGACTTGGCGAGGTTTGAACCAATGACGGCACCAAGACGGTGCCCAGTCGAGTTCAACATTAGAAGAGAGATTTTCGGGGTCCTGACAACCACCTCGAAGTAACAAATGTCCGGCATAGCATCCCGGACACTGTTTGGCAACGGCTTTAGAAGCTTGACAGTCTCGCTTTCCATAACCGGCTACTCAGATTGCCGTTCCGCTTACACTGAACATAAATAGAATCCTGGACCACCCCTTGACAAGTTAAAACCGATTTTGCTTTGGATCCAGCTCTAATCAAAACCACTATGCCCCCTCACCCTGTTATTGCTTATACGTCGGAGGCCTCGTGGTCTCTGGTGGGTGCCGCTTTAGCCTTCCTAAGCTCTGCGCGTAAATACTTATATAACAACCGCAGATCGAGGACAAGTTCACTCCATACGGTAAAGAGACCTTGGCCAAAGTTATTAAATTCCTCGAGGTGAGCATCAATACTATGCTCTATGGAAAACTTACCAAATATTTTTATTCTCAGGAAGAGATTCTCCCTGCTGTCAAGGTTGCTCATGCGCAACTCCCTGACGACCCGGTCAAGAGGTGGCAAACTGTCATCCCCATCATCGCTGAACTGAAAGAGAAAGCCAAAAAACAAGGGCTTTGGAATCTGTTTTTAAGCAAGGCTCACTACCCTGAGTTTGGTGTCCCCCTGTCCAATCTTGAGGTATTATCGGCTCTTGATTCTCCCGGTGAACCATATTCTCAAATCATGTTGACAGTATGCTGTCATGGCTGAGGTTCTAGCCCATGCTGGGCCCATTGGACCTGAGGTCATGAACTGCTCTGCCCCAGATACCGGAAATATGGGTGAGAACAATTCTCTGAACATTTCTACGAAGATATTAAGGCATCACAGAGGTGTTAGCGCGCTATGGTTCTCCCGAGCAGCAAAAGAAATGGCTTATTCCTCTTCTGAATGGTAAGATCAGGTCAGCCTTCGCCATGACAGAAAGGTTTGGTAAGGTATTGTCTTTCTTGGTTTTGAACGCGGGTTCCTAATTCATAAGTGCAGTCGCGTCCTCCGACGCCAGAAATATCCGTACTTCTATCAGGCAGGAGGGTAACGAAATCGTCATTAACGGCCACAAATGGTGGGCATCCTAAATTTACGCTGTCTACTATGGCGCTTATTATGATTTAAAAATATAGGTGGATCAGTGGTGCTGGTGACCCTCGCACAAAAGTGCATCTCGTCATGGGTAAAAGTGACCCAAACAACCAGAATCCATACGCTCAACAGAGTGTTGTAATTGTTCCTGCCGATGCGCCTGGTGTCAAAATTATCCGGCCCATGAAGGTACTTGGCTACGACGATGCGCCAGAAGGTCACAATGAAATTATCTATGAGAACGTTCGCGTTCCTTTGGGAAATCTCATCCTTGGTTGGGGACGCGGCTTCGAGATCATCCAAGGTCGTCTCGGGTATGTGTTCGCAGACCTCACTTATAACCGAACATATATTTATTCGGATTTCGGGGATGGAAAAGACCTGGCCGTATCCATCATTGCATGCGTGCCATCGGTATCGCGCAGTCAGCGTTGGACCTCATGCTCCAACGTGTCACTGATCCCAATCGGAAGACGTTTGGGAAATATCTACATGAACATGGTCGGTACTTGACTCCACTATCTGTGCTTTTAACATCAACTTCATTTTGAATAGGGACTGTGGTCGCCGATATCGCCAAGTCGCGAGCTGAGATCGAAGGGGCACGACTCCTCGTTCTAAGTGCTGCACTTCAGGCAAGTCAGCTGAAAGAAACATTACAAGTAAAATTTGACGGCTTCTATCGTAGATTGATAAATACAAAGCCAAAGGTGCATTGAAGGAAATCGGAATTGCCAAAGTTGGTTTGACCATATGTTATACATGACTTGTTAATAGCTGATGTCTCCTTTCTTAGTTTGTTGTCCCTTCAATGGCTCTGGCCGTTGTTGACCGTGCCATGCAGGCGTTTGGGGCCGAAGGCCTTTCACAGGACACGGAACTCGCCGCTCGCTGGTCTAGTCTGCGTATCCTCAGAATCGCCGACGTATGATAGATTTTATTCTGTTATTTATCCCACGCTAAACTGTATCTCCAGGGACCTGACGCCGTACATATTCAACAAGTTGGGCAACGGGAGCTAAGGCGTGCTCCTGAATTGGTGAAGCGAGCTCAGCAACTGAAAAAGAAAGAAAAACGAGTTGATGACGAAGAATGGGCTTAAGTCGCACCTTTAATCATCAAATTTAGATATATCAAAAGCAATAGCTAAAGATTTTCGGAATTGATGGATTGCGCGGTCATAAGTGGTGCCTAACGTCGTGGCGAACGCGGCATGCCAGTCCACTCAGTGATTTGTTGATTTACCGTGGAGGAGATTGTTAGAAGCCTTGTATAATATATATCATGTAAACGCTCGTCGTAGCTTTTTTACAGCTCCAGCAGTTTTTCCACGTTCAAAATTGGTTCAAAATGAAATTGCTGAGACGCGTCGCGCGACGCGTGTTTTATCAGGTGATACAGAATGAATTACCTGCCCTGAATTTCGAGCAGTGACATTAACAACAACACGTTGTGTTCCTGTTACTCTGTAGCCTGGACTCACTTTTTGGGGCTTTTTTGGAAACTGGAGGCAGTGTCCAACCGGTTAGGCAGTGCCAGGCTATACGCACAAAAATCGTTGACATCGGAGTCTATCGATGGTCATACGGTCATTCTACTTGCAACATCGGACTAGCACTGAACCTACGTTTTACTTCGAAATACTATTCCGTTCAGCTCAAAATCCAGATAGCATGTCGTCGTACAGCTCACTCAGTGGCAAGAGATTAGCAAGGTATCCAGCAACAAATCGAATGCCTTCTTCAATTATGGTGAGCCATTCAAAAGTTCTATTTATAGAATAGGCTACCTAAAAACCAATTCGATTTTCTCAGAGACTCTCAGGACTTTTGATGCTATACAGATTAATCTGATTCCCTGACTCAGTGGGGGCCTAATGAGGTTCCGACGGTTTCAAGGAATGATAGACAAGTCGAAAAAACGACGCAAGAACATAACAAAGCATCGCTACGTCGTCTCATCTGTTTCAATCTGCCCGCTCATTACGGAGTTCCTTTATTTTATTTTGGTAACGTGCTTTATTTTTAGTACGGCAGGCTCGTTAGATGAAGTCGCGTATCATGAAACTTATGATTACGCGTGCTTCCACCTGCCACTCATGCTCATTATAAAGGAACCTGAATCATCTTGACAGTTCACATCTCTCATTGTACCTTTGACCTAGATCTGCGCTCTTATCCTCCACATACCTCGAATTATCACTCACTATGGTCAAAATGGACTCTGGAATGACCAAAGGCAATTCCACACTTGCTGGTGCTGGCACGAGCATCTGTGATCCAATTACAGCAGGCTCAGGTCGTATCTATATTCGCCCATACAGAAGCTCTGATAGCGAGCAAGTTCGTGAACTATTCAGGAGCTCTTTCGGAACAGGAAGTGAGTATTTGATGCCTAAGTTTGGAGGTATCTCATAGTTTCTTGCATTCTAATGGCACATTATCCCTGTTAGGGGTCGCTTCTACGCTCAGCAATGAGAGGTCAATTGGCTGACAGAATATCCATAGCTCTGTACACCATGGGAACGCTCTCGCTTTGCTTTCAGGCCATATCATTACCATCCAGTTCTTCAAATACGATCACATATCTTGGCCAAGCAACGCTCTTTGCTGCAGTTGCAACTTTTCTGAATAGAGCGTATGGTCTCTATGCGGCTATGATGAAGTTTATCAATCTGGGGTTGAATGGAGACATGCTTGATATTTCCAAACATTATGGAGGGAGTGACCTCCTGCTGGTTGGCTCAGCCTCGGACAGCACAAAAGATAAAGAGAAGAATGGCTACTGGGTCGCTGAGCTACGGGAGAAGGATGGGTCATCGCTCATCGTTGGAGGTACCGGTATAGGTAGGTCAGGTCACATATTAAAACCAGGCTTTTATCTAATGTATGTGTGTACATCAGACGTAACTACTCGTAGTGAGCCATCAAGTGCTGAGCTACGGCGCATGATTGTGTCCCCTATCTGTCGCAGGCGTGGAGTAGGAGCTCAGCTAATCAGAGTTTCGCTTGACCATGCACAAAAGCATGGCATCAAATCAGTCTACATCACGACTTCCATTTACCAAACGAGTGCTCTTACATTATACGAGAAATTCGGCTGGGTGAGGCAAAGTAATTATTCGTATCTTGGCAGTCTTTACGTCACTGATTTGAAGTTGGACCTCGAAAAATACAACTGAATTTCAATGTGTAACATGATACGACTAATAATAGAACCAGCTTAGAGTACAGGAAAGATTCGTATTATGTCTTTCAATTCAAGTAAATAGTGTACCTTGTCATATTATGTATATCTTGCCGCCCGCGTCCGCGATGCGATAATAATTAAAATTTACAGTACCGACTGTACCTACATTATACACGTTTATCCGCAATAGGGACGTTCAAAGCTCGCAGAGCTATCAGCTTATATATCAGCTTTTTGACACCAATATAACGCACGGCGTTCGACGGCAATGGTTAAATCGCTTGATCCTTCCTTTCACCGTGCCCAGAACTCACCCAACACCAACCCTCTCCGTCAAGTCATCTAACAAGGCCACTGACAATGACGGGTCTAAAAGCAGGACCAGACTCTACCACGTCTTCAATGCTGGTACAAAATAGCCCACGGGCGCGGGCAGCCCAACGTGAGAATCACTGCGTTCCCGTCCACATTCGCCCATTTCGCCCTTCAGACTTCGAGCAGGTCCATAGTTTATTCTTAACATCATTGACTGTCGAAGGCAAGTTCATAAAATCGGTGCAAGTTAGTTCTGGATTGAATATTGTAATCTTTGCTTACAGACGATTCGCTATGGCGGCGAGCAATGCGTGCCCAGTATAGGGCGCCATTGTCATTTTTTTCGTATGGCTTGATCATCTGTGGTCTTTTGATGTTCACACGTCAAACCGAAAATTTACCCGCAAGCAGAACCGGGATATTGATGGCGGTTGCGGGTGCTTTCCTGTTCTCCCTACATCGATTATTGCTCGAATTCGGGCTCAAACGCATCGTCCGCCAGAATCTAGAGAGTGATCTCAAAGATATCGCCAGACATTACAACTTGATCAAGACAACCCCAGGAGAACATGAATACATCCCTTACGGGAAAAGTGGATTTTGGGTGGCAGAAATCGAAGGAGAAGAGCACAAGTCCGAGATAGTTGGAACTGTTGGTCTCGGTAAGCACCTACACTACAACAAAATGGAGAGACCAATCCAGTACTTACCCCGAGATACGAAATCAAGACTCCAGCACAAGTGAGGACCCAACAAGCTCCGAGCTTCGGCGCATGGTTGTATCCCGTCATTGCCGCAGAAAAGGTGTCGCATGCCAGCTAATCAAAACCCTCCTCGCGCACGCTCGGGCTCACGGGACAAAGTCCATTTTTCTTTCGACTTCGTTCTATCAAGATGAAGCTATCACGATGTACAAAGCTTTCGGATGGCGATTTCAGAGGAAGCAGGATGTATCCTTTCTTTCCCAGCCGATATATATGTTCCACTTTAATATAGATGTCGATGATTGCCGGTTGTGAGTTTACGAAGTACAGTACTTATGTATATCAATTCTCACAAGTGTATCGTCGAACGTGTCTGGTAGACAACGTAGAGTGGACATATCATCGATAGTCTTGGAAGAGCAGGATTTGAATGAGTCAATATTTCAAGTCAGCTTGGACGGCAGCGAAGCTGCCTTAAGTACTGAGTATACGATCCTCTGCTTCGGACACTTGAGCGGTATATATAATGCCTCTACCTACCTTCATTAAGCAATGGTTAATTTGAGGACACGGGTCTTCCGCTGTACCAGGAATACTTTTACGTACGCCAGTCTCTTTAACCATTCGCGAGAGCTAATGGCTTCCATACTCGGGCAGCTCAACAAGAGAATTTGACCAAAGCGACGGTTATTCGGCCATTGCAAAAGTGAGAAATTTATATGTGGACGCAACGATGACTCTCGAAGGCAAGTCATTGTCGTTTAAATTCACGGTTTCGATTTTCTTAAGAAATCATGGCTTTCAGACGAACCCGCCTATCGGAGAGCAATGCGTGAACAATATGCCGCACCTTTGTCGGTTTTCTTCCATCTCTTAATGATATGTGGTTCTCTAACGCTCCTTGTACTCCCATTGAAAGCATTTGGAACACTAACCGGCATGACAATGATACTGGCGGGGACTTCAATATTCTCCCTTCATCGTTTCTGGCTAGACAAGTTGTGCAGGACTCTGTCCGACAGGCGCCCGAAGGAGACCTTAAAAATATTTCCAGCTACTATGTATGATTCGAGTGACACGACTCACTCGCCAGGCGTAGAATCCCGGAGTATTCTTGCATGCGGGAAAAGCGGGACCGCAGAGACTGAAAGGCCACAGGTCTAAGATCGTTGGGACTAGCTCTCGGTGAGTTCTGAAATCACGAGTAATTATAATAAATTCTTACAAGGTCCTAGCTTCGACGCATGGTCGTTTCACGCCATCACCACAGAAAGGGCATCGCTATTCAGTTGATCAAAACTACCCTGGCTCATGCCAGACAACATAGGACGAAGACGATCTTCTTCTCAACTTCGCCCCTATCAAGGTGAAGCTGTCAAGATGTGCCGAGCTCTAAGATGGCAGCTCATATTGAGGAAGCAAGATGCATCGTCTTAGATGTTGCATTAAGAATTAGCCGTCGGGACATTTTGCCTTTGGACTCTTGATGCTGACCAGTTCCGCTTTTCTGGGAAATAAAGAGGGTTGGTCGAATCTATGATAACTCATATAAATACTCGCCATCGAAAAAATATCATGGTTCCCCATAAAAAAGCCAAAAGAGATGCCCTCGTATGGATGCCCTCGTATGGTTGCCCGGTACCGTCAGGGTATGGTTGTACTCCGCTGAGGTGCAGAATTGCCTAACCCGTGCGGTGCCGAATGCGTATCAGCAGGTAGATTCGGAGTAGACGAAGAAGAATTGGAATCTGAGGTTTCTTGGACATGTGGCGCGGTGCCTTCCACCATTACCCGCTGTTTCATAAACCCGACAAAGGTCACGACTATCAGATCAATAAGATTGATCCCAGCTGGGAGGATTTCTAGAAAGGCACGACGCGAGCGCGAGACGATGCCAAGTTTCGCTCTGCGATAGCGAGCGAGGGGCGTAAACGAATTGTCAGCCAGTAGGAGCTGTAAAGTGACAATTCCGGTTCAGTGATGTCTAGGACAATCGAGAGAATAGCATGCATACGACGGGTGACTGCACGAATATCTGCCACCTGTATCGTTTAGAATCTGGTCCTGTGAACTCCCAGAAACTGGAAGATAGGAAAGATAACGTCGCATCAGGAAGATCATAACATCAATGAGAATCAGCTTCACGTCTTACTTTTCATCCGATCCCTCGTCATTCTCTTCCGAATCCCTATGTTCCGTGAACCCTACCACTGCGGCGCGCGCTGTAATCGCCAATGCATGATTTATTTCACACAGCTGCAATTGCGTCCCATTTTGTGATCCACAGTATTCCACAACGCCAATCTCTGTCTCTACCTGTCCTGTGCTCCGATGATACCTCTCAAGGCGTTTTATCGTCGTAATAGGCGATTTCCGTCGTCGGGGAACAGGCACCATCAACTCCTCGATTTCCGAACGTTGCAAAAGAGGCGTCTCGATCGAGAAAAGGGGTTCACCATCTGGTGTTATCAGCAAAGTGGACGTGGGGTCGTTGTTCACCAGGCATAGCTGCATGTGGTGGATTCGGTTTAAGGAAGGTGAGTCAAGCTGTGGGAAATTAAGACCTTTAGACTATCAGACACCGATCGCGCTCATTAAATAAGGCACACTGATCTGGACTGGAAAGAAAAATAGTCCCGTGAGTAACGGAGTCCAGACTCACCCTGTGAGAACGAGAAACTACTTTTAGCTTGACGTCGTTCGGAAAGCAAGGGTATATTTTGTAAACCAAGAAATATGGGAATCCTTCTAAATGTGTACGATATTTGAATTTCGCAGAAAATTTTAACGCGTTCTGTGGAATTCCACACCGAGGATGGCAACACCCTTCTACATGGGTCATCAGAAACAGCGTTAGAGAAAATAATGCACCAAGCACGGACCTTTTTAGGACAGGAGTTAGTGACTCTATTACATCCCCAAACTTTCAGTTCCTCGAGGTGGCTGCAACCAGCTGTACGGGTGCCTCCATTAACCTCGCCTGCCAACCAGGCCTGTATGATAAAGTCATCCACAAACCGACAGAAGCCGACGTTTAGCTTCTTTAATGCGGGGAAGTTTGCCCTATCTTCCTCAATGCATCTTGGTCGATGTCCTTCAATCCGTTGATGTTCAACTCTTCCAATCTACCACCAGAGTGGTCGAGGATGCTATTGAGCGACACTCCGGTAAGAATGTCGTTTCGAGATATGTCCAACGAGACAAGAGCAGGATTAGTCCAATCAGAAAAGAACTTGGATACCCCATCGTCTGTCAGCTCGGGGAGGTATGACAGGACCAAAGCCTCCAGAGATTTGACATGAGGAAGAAGACCCTTCGCAAGGAACGCATCGGCCAAATCACCATGATTAGAGACATTGAGATGAGTCAAGGTCTTCCCAACTGCACGAATCAAAGCGACCATCGCCTTCTCGGTGCAGGAGTGACTAGGATCCGAGAGATCCAAATGGCGCAAGCCCCGTTTCAAGAGCTTTATCTGATTCAAGAATGAATCATCTAGTTTTCCTACTTCCTTCAGACGCAGGTCCTTGATTTCAGGACAGTATTTGACAAGAGCTTTAATGCAATCTTCGTCAAAGCGAGGGCTTTGCGTAATGAGGAAGCCTTCCAATTTGGGATGCGTCTTGAAAAATTCTTGCCATCCTGGAGGCCGAACAAGGAAGGGACCAAGAAGTTCGATGCGTTTCAAAGCAGGAAGAGAGTTACTGAAAACTTTGAACGCAACATCGTCGAGATGACCACAGAAATCGAGGCGCAACGAAACAAGGTTTGCATTGTGATACGCAAGGGTCTCGAGAGCTGGAGAGGGAAGATCTAGTGACAAAGTTTGAGATATGTACTAAAAAACGAAGACCTGCAACATACTTGTCGCATCGAAAAGGGCGAGAGATGCGTTGGCAGGATTGTAGAAAAGGTGAACGTTTTCTTGGGTCCTGGAGAATAATTAGTTTTGAATGATGATCGTCGAAGATACACTTACAAGCCCCTATTTTTTGATAGTGCTTTCGAAATAGCTTCAACGTTCAACGTACCGATGTCACCCAGGGCATCGATGTCGTTGATATGTTTTGTGATGAGCTGAAAGATATGAGCATAAGCTTGATAAAATAAAATAAAAGAGAACGAGAATACCTGAATACAGAGTGAAACCAAGGTAGGAAAACGTTTTTCCTCAAAGTTGGTAATGTTTCTCTTGTCTGCTGGAGCCTTTCGTTTCTTTGGGACTGCGGGTTTCTTGAAAGGATCATTTCCACCAGCCTTTGCACAACTATGGCAAAGGAAACCGTCGCCAGAGCCAGAGGCCATGGTGTATTTAGTCTAAAAACTGGAATCGGGATACTATCGTATGAAGGCAAGCTCTTACTCACCACCGTAAATTGCTTCCCGCAAACAGCGCAGTTCTCAAAGCTCCCAATAGGCGGTTTCGAGGTCCCGTTTTCATCATGGACTTTGAAAGTGCGGTGTAGGTGTCGTCCTCGTCATCATAATCATCATCGCTGTTCTTGCCCCTCTTCTTTTTCTCTTGGGCCTTTAACTTGGCCTCCGCCGCCTTTGTGAGTTTTCGTTTTTGGCTGGAGTAGGCTTTTCTCCTTCC
The DNA here is from genome assembly GCA_023853785.1 of Psilocybe azurescens. Taxonomy (NCBI): domain Eukaryota; kingdom Fungi; phylum Basidiomycota; class Agaricomycetes; order Agaricales; family Agrocybaceae; genus Psilocybe; species Psilocybe azurescens. The sequence goes on along the minus strand of JAJIRX010000179.1, from coordinate 5,349 downwards.
TCATCCACCTCCATCGCAGCATCGTCTACCGCTTCAGATTTAGCTTCGTCTAGCTCATCCGACGCGTACCCCGACACCTGTGCCCTATGGTCAGCCTGTTATTCTGTCTAGCAAGTCGTGAACGTACCCTCCTGCGAGGTCTTCGCCTACTCCCTGTAGCTTCAGAAGCCGCTTCTTCTACATTATCCACGCGACTAGGCCCAGGAATTGGTTGGACTTCCGGGGCTTCCGCTCGTTGTTGGTTTCTGGTCGCTGCCCTGCTCGCGATGGTCGTTGCTGTGATTCCAGACGCCTGTTCTCGCGCGAATAAGCCTCAATATACACTTAATGAGAGAATACTGACCCTTAGAAACTCTGTCAAGGCAGAAGTAGGCCCACGAACGTTGTTGCGACTCATGGTTTGCGGTTGTCGGGACTGGGACGCGCTGGTTGAAGTTTGAGGGGGACTAATTAACTTTTTCCCAGGACCCAATTGTACGTGACACATGGAACCGTGCACGTATTACATAAGACTTTCACATATTGGTAATCACAAGAAAGATACGGACTTTAGGTTCAGACTAATATAACGGCAGACTTTCCAATATACAAAGGCACATAGTTGTACGGACAGTAGCTATATTCCACATGAGCTTTTGAATAACTAAAACTTCAAACTTTTACTGCTGCGGCCATGCTGTAAACTTCGGACTGACTGCCAATACTAATTGCAAGGCTGGGCCAACGGTACTCGACGAAGAAGAGGGCGAAGGAACAGGGTTACGTTCGAAATTCTGTGTCTTTCCAGACCAAATAATAGCGGTCCTAAACCTATGTAATACAAGGAATATACACTTCCGATTCCAGACAAACCTCGACTGAAGTCATCGGGGAAATATCAATAGAAAAGTTGCTATTTGACCGAGAACGGCGTAAGCCTCGCAGCGACATATGAGCTACTATGTACAGATGTTGGTACTCTTGCACTATTCCGTCTGAACATAAATTCGAGAAGTGTGCCCAATATTCAAAAGACAGGTACATGAGAGCGTTGAACCGCATGAATAAGCGTCTAGATATCTAACCCTCCAATATTTCAGCGAATCGACGGAAGAACATGATGTATCTACTCTACAGCTGAGCATCAGAGCATGGGAGGAATGTACCTGCCTTTGAAGCTCGAAGAACTACGGCCTTAATTGAAGAATAGCGATATGTGTCCCACATCAAAAGGAGGGAACCACATCGTATTCATTGGTATGTAAATGGAATATACACCCGGATTCTCTCAAGTAAATTCCAAGAGTAAGTATTCGCTTTTCAGAGACATTCATGAAATCGTTGATAACGAAGCTATGTACACATTCTTTCCAGTCAACAAAAGTGCTCACTAGCAATCTATTTTTAATTCATGACCTCTGTTCTGTCTTTATATTTAGATTAAAAAGGCTCTGGGGCTGGCACTTCAAAGACTATCAAAGCTCACCCTAGCTCACCGATTCAGATCCATAGATGGTTGTCATCACTAATCACACACGTTCTGGCGGTCTAGAATGGTTCTGTCGGCCGGTTTATTATGGAGGTTCTTGGCTTTCTCAATATTCATCCATCAAACAGATCCACATCAGGTGTTATCACGATAAGTCACGATGGCTAGTCGGAAATTCGGGGGTATACCTAGTATGACGCGTTTGATCAAATCGAGCGAAACGCTTTCGGATTGCGTGAATCGCCCCAATCCTTTATCAAGGCCATCGCCATCCAAGCAACAACTTCCCCAAGTCAACTTGAACATTCGACACCATGACTGACACCACACAAGTACCCAAGCTGAGGCTTCACCATGGCTCATCTGCGATGGCAATCTCTCAATCAGAGGCCACTGATTGTCCAAAAACGCTAAGCTACGAACCTGTCACGATCCATGCTGCACCTAAAACCGATCTCTGGCGCAAACCACCCCACACCGACATCGATAACGCACCCATCTACCTCATTTCTGCCCCAATCGATCTCCATAAATTCCACACCGCCCGCGTCACTGTCAGTGCCAACTGGAGCTCCCTCTACGATCAAGGAGGACTTGCCCTGTTCATCCCGGATGAAGATCTCAAGAAATGGGTCAAGACGGGCATCGAATACGTCTGGGGAAAGCCATTCGTAGGCACCGTCGCGACCAGCAGATGGAGTGACTGGTCTTTGGTACCCTTACCCGAGAGCGCTGGTGGAAAGGTAACCATCCAGGTCGAGCGCGAGACGAAGGGAGACGACAGAGTCGAAAGTCTGTGGGTGTACATCATCAACGAAGAAACCGGCGAAAAGTTGGGTATCAGGGAAATCACTTGGTTCTTCAGACACGACGTCGACAGTGGAGAAGCGATTCAGGAGGATCAGAGCAGAACTTTGCTCGTTGGCGTGTACGGTGCTCGTCCAACCGTTCCGGAAGGAGAGGGCAGGGAAAACGAGGAGCTGGAGGTCAAGTTAGAAGGATTTGAAGTTACCTTGTTTGACGACTGAGCAAATACTGAAGATCGACGAACGCTTAAATATTATTATCCTGTAACCATTGCATCTTCAACTATGCTTAACGCACATTAGAATCTAACGTGCATCCTTGGTCGTCGATTTAGACAGGCCAAGGCAGGACGTAGCACCAATCTATCTTATCGGTAAAGTCATTTGATCCGGGGTTTCACCAGACCGTGGAATTATTTTTCTTCATCCCTAATTTTGAATTTATCCCTGTTTCTTTACAACAACTTCGTTCTGAGGCGTTTGAAGCTTCAGCTCTCTTTATTGTTCACGATCCTCAGGTACAATCCCATTTGCGAAGGTTCACTGACGTGGCTTGTCTAGAACACTTAATCTTAATAGTATTGGTATTCTTTGATTCTCATCTGATCTCCCCACACACTATGTCAAACTTAGACCAGAGTACACCGATGCGAGGGAAACGTCAAGCATGCTGCCAAATCCGGGCTTTTCACAACCTCGAAGCTAGATCCCCCTTAGAAATCGACTGTGCAATCGTTACTTCTGCCATTACCCTCACTAGTAACATCAGTCTGTCGACGAGCTTAGCGGACGATGTCCTCGGACTCACTTCATCTACTAACATCTGGTCTCTCTCTTCGACCCCCAAATCATTTTTGGTCGTGGTTCTGTTGAAATTACATCCCCCGTATCCGGAAGTGGAGAGGGCGCTGTCCGCCGGCTTTCTGTTACCTCCACCCAACTCGTCGAGCGTCCCCATCCTTCTGTATCCACCATTCCAGACGTCGTCGCGTATGCTGCTCGCACGTACGGCACCAAATACAATGCTGTGGGCTCGCGCGACACTATCAAGGTGCACGAAGAGATTCGAGAGGTTGTCAGCGTCATCAATGGAAAGGAGGTGAAGCAGAAGAAGACATGGAAGCTGCTCGAGCTGAGTGATTATAAATTCTTGAATTTTCTGGAATTTGCGGAGGCGGTGGGAGAGGTGCGCAATGGGCTCTTAAGACTTGGGATCACGAAGGAGGATGTTGTCAATGTATACTCCCAGACGAGGTATGTCTGCCTTTCCCCATTCAGCATCATACCTTATCCGATATCATGCCAGTCTAAACTGGCAGCTCGTGTCCCATGGATGCGCCTCGATCTCAACCGCTATAGCCACGGCATACGACACTCTTGGTGCGGACGGTTTGACCCACTCCTGAATGAACCCGACTGTGTTGCCATATTCACGAATTCTGATCTTTTACCCACTCTCGCTCGTGTTGTCCCCAACACACCCAAGCTCAGAGTGGTGTTGTACGATGGCACTCCAAGCACAGCGGTTTTGGATGGGATGAGAGCCACGCGTCCCGATCTCCAATTCATGCACCTAGACGAGCTGAGAAAGCTAGGGCAAAATGACCAGTTGGGGCCCCTTCCCAGTACGCTACTCGAAGAAAGAAGGCCGTCGTCCGAGACGCTCGCATGCATCATGTACACCAGCGGCTCAACCGGCGCGCCCAAAGGCGTGTGCATAACGCACGGGAACCTCGTCGCCTCGATCAGCTCTGTCACCATCGTCTTCGGGCCCAACGTCCCCGCGGGGGATATCTACCTCGCGTACCTGCCCCTCGCCCACGTCCTGGAGTACATCGTAGAATTGTGTGCACTTTTCGTTGGCGTTACTAGTGGGTATGCTAGGCCGAAGACGCTCACGGATGCCGGGGTGAGAGGGTGTAGAGGAGACTTGATTGCGCTGAAACCACAGATAATGTTCGGTGTTCCGAGTGTTTGGGAGACGATTAGGAAGGGCGTCGTTGGAAAGCTCAACGAGGGAGGGGCGCTCAAGAAGGCACTCTTTTATGGTGCTCTAGAGGCTAGGAGACGGGGAACTCCCGTCCTCTCTGGGCTAGGCGAGAGGATAGTATTGAGTAAGGTGAGGGAAGCTACTGGTGGAAAGTTGAAGTTCGCTATGAATGGAGGAGCCGCAATTAGCAAAGATACTCAGGAGTTTCTGAGTGTTGCGATTATGCCCATGATGCAAGGTACTTATGAGCAGCAATATTTAGACTCAATTTCTCATCTTTTCAGGGTATGGAATGACGGAATCTTGCGGGATGTGTACCCTCCTTCCACCAGAGTACATTCAATTCGGAGCAGTTGGTCTTCCCGTCCCATCTATCGAAATTAAACTCCTCGATGTGCCTTCCCTAGGATATTTGTCGTCAAACACGCCCCCTCAAGGGGAGGTTTGCATTCGGGGACCATCGGTGTTCAAGAGCTATTACAAGCGCCCTGACTTAAATGCTGATGAAAGTGTTTGGACGAAAGACGGGTGGTTTAGGACTGGCGATGTAGGTGTATGGAACAAGGATGGTACTCTGAGTTTGATCGATAGGTGAGTTGTCGGTCCACGACTGCTTTCCCAGTCAATGTTTGACGCATGTTTCTAGGATAAAAATCTTGTTAAGATGCCGAACGGGGAAGTAGGTTGCACTTGCACAATCTTAAAGACTATATACGTTTAATGCTAACTTCGTAAAAGTTTATAGCTCTTGAAAAATTAGAATCCGTCTACAAATCCTGCGATTACATCTCGAATATCTGTGTACCTCGTCCCGGGGCCACGAACCCTGTGGCTATACTATTCCCTCATGAGGCCAACCTCCGACATGCCCTCTCGCTCTCTCAAGACCCTGCGGTAGCTCACGTAAAGAGTGCCGGTATAGCAACTCTGCGACGATTCATATGTCCAGCATATCGTACTCAAAGCATGTGAGGTAGGAACCAAGAACGGTCTAAAAGGATCAGAGGTGCTGTGTGGCGTTGTGTTAACGCCAGAGGAGTGGACGCCGGAGACCGGTCTGGTCAGTGCTGCCATGAAGATCAAGA